>RJWM01026912.1:0-27467 GCA_004363535.1 Dasyprocta punctata | reverse complement strand
GGAGCCTTCTTGTGGGAGGGTTTCGCAAGCGTGGTTAGCCCTACAGCTGCGACTTTGTGGTTTGGATGTTTCAGAGTTGGGGGAAAGCAGCTGAATGAGCCCCGCCTGGCGCAGGGTGGACTCTAGCGCCAGTAGTTACTGGCTTTCGCTATAAACTTCAGCCCACAGGTTGACAAGGAAGACGTTATGTCGGGGAGTTCGGAGGTTTTAGGAACTCGGTCTGATAAGCCTTCTGGCTGGTTTGTCGCCGATCTTCGGGTTTTGAGCGAGTTCTCTGATTCTGGCCCCACCCACTGAGCCAACGAGGTGATTACTTTATCACTTGCCAAGAGGGGAGTCTCATCTTTTGTGTTGGGAAGAGAAACTGGGCGGATTCTACGATTGCTTGACCAATAGAAGGGTGACCTAGTGGGCCGAGGATGTAGCTCCGTGGTAGACGTCTTGTCTAGCATGCTTCAGGCCTTGGTTTGATCCCCAGTACCAAAAAAAAAAAAAAAAAAAAGTAATTTCAGCTTCCGTTTTTCTTGTAGCATTCCCGATTTCAATCTTTATTTGAAATCTAGGTCTAGTTGCTCAGTAAATGTTTGCCAATTCATTGGTATTCTGTTTTTGTTTTGTTCTTTGAGACATGGTCTCACTGTGCAGTTCAGGTTAGCCTCGAGTTCACCATGTAGTCCAAGCTGGCCTGGAACTCGCAGCGATCCTCCTGCCTCAGCTTCCAGTGTGTGCCACCACACTTGGCTCACTGACATTCTTAGAGTGATGTTAGGTTTAAAAGCTAAATGCTAACGTGGTAGAAAGTGTCTCGTTTGTGGGGGTTGTAGCTGTTTTGCATAAACTAATCATTTCTGGATCCTCAGATGGTACCCACAGCACAGCTGTAAACGGATTAACTATTGTGATACCTGCGGTTTGAGTACTGAGGTGTGGAACTCCAACGCATTTTAAAGTCAATTCAGCTGCAGTTTCTTGCTCTATGTATACTGCATTTTCTAGATTTTTGCATATTGCAATATTAGTGGGATTTTTTTGGTGTTTATTTATTTATTTGGCAATATTAGGTTTTTCTCTTCTGCCACTTTTCTTGCCCAAGGCTTTACCTTTTTTTTTTCAGTGTTTTTTTTTTTTGAGGGGGAATGCATATTTGCATTACATAATGATTACATTCCTAGTCGGGAGTTGGTACATGTACATGACACATCTCAATTCCCTTTTTCATCCCTTTCTCTCCCCTCCTTCCTCCCTTCCTCCCTTTTTCCCTTTTGAAATGTTAGTCTGAAGGTAAAACTCTATATCCATTTATTTTATATATAAGAAGATATATGTATAAATTACACATATAGACAGATAGAGATAGTCATTCCCTTTTTTTTTTTAATTTTTATTTTTTGTCTTTTTGAGACAGAGTTTGACTGTGCAGTTCAGGCTGGCCTTGAACTTACTTTGTAGCTCAGGCTAGCCTAAAACTCAGCAATCCTGCCTCAGCCTCCCGAGTGCTGGGATTACATGCGTGCACTACCACGCCCAGTTTATTCCCTATTCTGAATAGTCAGAATAATCTTTTTCTAAGCATGTTGAAGCTATGGGCCGAAAAATGTTGAAACTTAACACAACAGAATTATTTTATGCTTTTTTTGTTTTTGTTTTAAAGACAGAATCCCATTGTGTAGTCCAGGGTACACTCACTGTATAGCCCAAGCTGACCTCGAACTCCTGGCAGTCCTTCTGCTTCAGCCTCGAAAGTGCTGGAATTACAGCTGTGCGCCACCACACCTGGCTGCATCTGTACATTTCTTAGATGTCTGTATGGTTTGGGTCTAGTAATCATTCATCTTTGTATAACTTGATCCATTATTTAATTCTCAGTCTTGAATTTGAGTAGAAGTCAAAGTTAAGTGGCTGGGGATATAGCTCAGTGATGCAGCACCTGCCTGGAAAGTGTGAGGTCCTGAGTTCAAGTCCTGGTAAAGAAAAAAAAAAGTAATACTAGCTTTGATGGAAGAAGCAGAGCCAAGGTAGTTTGTTTTTTTGTTTTTTGGCGCTGGGAATCAAGCTCAGGATCTTGCGCTTTCTGGGCGGGTGCTGTACCATTGAGCTATATCCCCAGCCCAGGTTAGTTCTTATTTTAAGGCAGCAACTGCAGGATGAAAAGCAGATGGCAGTCCTAGAGGGAGAAATTTCAGAACATGTGATTACTTCAGGATGTGTACTAGCCACCTCTGATTGCAATAATAGGAAGTGAAAATAAAAAAGGGTAATTGGTGAAGTAATTTAAAATTGAACAGATGAGTAACAGACGTTTTATGAAGCGAGCTCTCATTCTTCAAAAGCTAGTAAACCTGAAGGTTTGACTTAGCAACTTAATTAAAATCTTTTATCTTTTGCATAGATATGAGTCACAAAGTACTATTGAAGAATAGAAGTTAAATTTAACCCATGATTTTGCTTTAACTTGATTCATCTTTTCTGTTTACTTTCATTTTCTTTATCAGCTCAAAATAATTTGGGTCCTTGGCAGACATACAGAATATTACACATTCCCATGTGCCCACACTTCATATTTAGCATACATTAACAAAAGCTTTTTTTGTTTGTTTACAATACTGAGGATTGATCCCAGGGCCTCAAGTGCTCTGCCCTGTAGCTTTCACCCTGGTCCCTTATATTTCTGAAAGAAATAAAGCATAATTGATATGATTGAAGTCTCCAGAGTCCCTCACTTTTTAAAAATGAGACGTGCCATGCACTGTACCAGAGTATTACCAAAAAAACCTGTATCTTTATAAACTACCATCCAGAGTCAGGGATATAAGCTCAGTGGCACAGTGACTGCTTGGCAAGTGCAACATCCTGAGTTTGGGCTGGGCCTTTAATCCCAGCACTTGGGAGGCTGAGGTAGAAGGAGCATTGTGAGTTCCAGGCCAGCTTGGACTATAACGGCTTGGGCTATAACGTGAGCTCAAGGCCTGCCTGAGCTACATAGTGCGACCCTGCCTTGAAAAACTAGGGACAGGAGTTTGGCTCAGTGACTTAAGCACCTGCCTGGCAGGCGCAAGGTTGTGAATTTGATCCCCGGTGCTGGAAAAAAAAAAAAAAAAAAAAAAACATCCTGAGTTTGATTCCTGGTACAAAAAACCAAACAAACCAAAACTACCATCCAAGCCAGTAAGCATTTCAAGACAGACACATAAAAGCTCACCCCCTGCAATACTGGCATGATGCTTGACCTAAATTTGACAATGATGTGGAAACCACAGAGGCTTTACAGTAACTGAGAGCAAAGACACATCCTTTTCTAGTGCTTGGTTATTTTTTCCCTTTTAGCCATTTCATTTGGATTCTACTAGAGTTAACATTCAGATTTCAGTCTTCAGAGTTCTTAGGTCAGAATTGTACTACAGGAAGGAAATTGCATGATTAGTGATGATTAAACTAAAATCCAAGAGAGTAACTACTAAAATACATATGGAATCACTTCGGACTCTTTGCAGAGCTTTATTTTTATTTTTATTTTATTTATTTTATTTATTTTTTTTTGTGGCACTGGAGATTGAACTCACAACCTCACGCCTGCCAGGCAGGCACTTAAGCTACTGAGTCAACCTCCCTGGCCCTAGGTTTTTGAGGCAGGGTTGCACTATGTAGTTCAAGCCAGCCTTGGGCTCACATTGTCAGAGCTTTATTTTTAAGAGGTGTTTATTGCATCTGACTTGAGATATAGGTTGAGTAATCCCTTGTCTGAAATTCTTGGGACAATAAGTGTTGGATTTGAGAATTGTTCATGTTGTATAATATTTGCATAAACAATGAGATATCATGGAGATGGGAGTCATCTAAATACTTTTTTTTTTTTTTTTTTTTTTTTTTCCGGCACCGAGGATTGAACTCATAGCCTCACCCCTGCCAGACAGGTACTTAAGCCACTGAGCCAAACTCCCGGCCCTAGTTTTTTAAGGCAGGGTCGCACTATGGAGCTCAGGCCGACCTTGCGCTTGCCTTGTAGCCCAAGCCGGCCTCTAACTCACAATGCTCCACCTACCTCAGCTTCCCAAGTGCTGGGATTAAAGGCGTGTGCCCCCATGCCCGGTCTCATCTAAATACTAAATTCATTTATGTTTCATGAATAACCCTTATATACAGTGAAGATGATTTTTAAAAAAAATTTTTTTATTTTTATTTTTTGGTACCAGGGATCGAACTCATGGATAATTTTTTTGTTTTGGTTCTTTTTTTTTGTGGCACCGGGGGTCGAGCTCACAGCCTCACGCCTGCCAGACAGGCGCTTAAGCCACTAAGCCAAACTCCCAGCCTCATCGATAATTTTATATAATAATTTTGATGTGCTTGTGCTTTGACTTTCACCTATCATATGAAGTCAGGGTGTAGAATTTTCCTTGTATTAAGTGCCACTCAGCACTTAAAAAGTTTGAGACTTGGAAGCATTTCAGATTTTCAGATTAAGGATGCTCAGCTTGTACTGACATTCCCCTAATAATCTTTTCCCTTGTTTCTTTTTGAAAGTAAGTTATCTTTATGATTTTGTAGTTCAAACAAAGGTTGGATTGCATCATGCTTAGTTATACCAGGCACACTGTCATTTCCCAGTGGAAAATTGAATGCAAAATAACAGCTGATCAAGGTGATGTAACCAGTTGTTGTCACTAGTTCTGTTTTATTTAAAGAAGAAAAGATATTTTCGGTAACCTTGCACTTGGTTTTTCTCTATGGGCTTCAGTACCAAAAAGGAAAAAAAAAATTTAGCCGGATGTAGTGGTACATGCCTGTAATCCCAGCACTCAGGAGGCTGAGGGAAGAGGATCACTGCAAGTTGGAGGCTGCTCTGGGGTACACAGTGAGTTCGAGGCCAACCCGAACTACATAATGAGACACTGTGTCGAAAATAAGGAAGTAGTTTTGATAGATTGGTGCAGCTAGAATATAGATCCCTGCAAGTTTCACCTAGGCATAATTTGTGGTATATAGTACATGAGACAAGTTACATAGTCCTTTCGTAGACCCTATGATTTGAATATCATCATAGAGAAGATAATTGAAGCTCTGGTGTGACCTGCCCCAACCCAAAATTAAAGAACAATCCTTTTTGTGTGTGGCAGATTTGAAGGATTTGCAGGTCCGTAATACCTCAAGGATAAGAGCTCTAGGTACTAAAAATGGATCCCAAGGACTTTGAGATGACAAGTTCAGATGCCTGTAGGGGCCAGGTAGATTCTTTTTTTGTTGTTGTTGGTTTTTTTTTGTTTTGTTTTGTTTTGTTTTGTTTTTTGCGGCACCGGTGATCAAACTCACAACCTCGTGCCTGAAAGACAGGCGCTTAAACCACTGAGCCAAACTCCCGGCCCTAGGTTTTTGAGGCAGGGTCGCACTATGTAGCTCAGGCCGATCTTGTGCTTGTGTTGTCGCCCAAGCTGGCCTCAAACTCACAACACTCCGCCTACCTCAGCCTCCCAAGTGCTGTGGGAGCTATTTCTAGAATGAAGGTTGGACTAGACAATTTCAGAGGTACCTGTTTGCTAATTGGGTGTATTTTAATCAGCACAGTAACAGTAAGCATTACATTTAACCCCATAGTACTCATGTATAGTGTGCTTCATTAATTCTCATCCTTTGAGCCACCCAGCTGTGGTAGACTAGTGCAAACAGTTGTTTTCCTGCATTCATTCCCAAACTGTGGTATCCTTTTTTTTTTTTTTTTTTGCAGCACCGGGGATCGAACTTACAACTTCGTGCCTGCCAGATAGGCGCTTAAGCCATTGAGCCAAACTCCTGGCCCTGGTTTTTTTGAGGCAGGGTTGCATTATGTAGCTCAGGCCGGCCTTGTGCTCACGTTGTACCCCAAGCCGGCCTTGAACTCACAACACTCCGCCTACCTCAGCCTCCTGAGTGCTGGGATTAAAGACTGTGGTACCCTGATAAGATACTCAAAATTGTTGTGGTGCTTATTAAAGGTGCTTATTATTAGGGTATTGCAATATCCCTAATTCTAATCAATAATAAATAACTAATTTATGAAAAATTGTCAGGAAATGTGTATTTTCTACAGTGGCACAATGCTACCTCTGAGTAAAGGACAGCTTTCAAGAAGGAATTGAGGGCTGAGGATATAGCTCAGCTGCACGGTGCTTACCTGGCAAACTCAAGGTCCTGAGTTCAATTCCTGTTACCAAAAAAGAAAGGAATTGACTATTGATTCCAGTATATTGGCAAACGCAAGGTCCTGAGTTCGATTCCTGGTACCAAATATATTGGCAAAATCTCCTTTTTTTTCCCTCTCCCCGTCTACCCTCTGTGCTGTCTTTAAATGGCCTGAACACCACCCTTGTGGGTCATTCATTGGGGTCTAGCAGAGTGACTGAGTTGGCTTCCAGCGTAACAGAATGGATATACTTGGGATCAAAGAAACTCTTGTCCAACTGCTTTTTATGAAACTGAAACAATGAGCAGCCTGGTGCCTTGAATCAGATTCAGAGTTGATGAGTACATCTTGATATGCTGCTGCTAGAACTACATGTGACCGTCTGACGCAGGGGAAAGTGCCAAACAATTCTCCTCTGCCTTATTAAATAGAATGTAATGTACTCCCAGCCTGAAGCCCACCCCACCCCACACACATTCTCTAGTGGGCTCTAGCCCTGGGAGTTGGGGAGCGGTCTTATAAAGTATTTCATTACTGCAAATCTTTTGATACAAGGGTCTGATTGTAGCCTCCCTTCGAAAGGTCTAGCCACTCAGTGTTAAGATCTGTGGTCATATATCCAGGAGAAATTTTTTTATTGTTGTTTTTGAGACAAGGTCTCACTGTGTAGTGCAGGCTGACTTTGAACTTGCTTGTATATAGCCCAGGCCAGCCTTGACCTCATGGCAGTCCTTCTGCCTCAGCCTCCTGAGTGCTGGGATTACAGGCGTGCACCATCATAACTGGCTGGCTAGCCAGGACAGATTTAAATATATACCCACATAGAATTTATACACACATATTCACAGCAGCATTATTCATAATAGCCAAAAAAGCTGAGATAACCCAAATATCAAGCTTATGAATAGATAAGTAATGTCATGTATCTATATAATAGAATATTATTTGGCCATTAAAGGAATGAAGTACTAATACATGCTGCAACATGAACATTTAAAGACATGCTAAAAAAAGAAGCCAAGTGCAGAGGCTTACTGTATCAGTGAGTATTCCCTAGAGAAACAGAGTCAGTACGCTTTATTTTAGGGAATTGATTATGGGTGGCTGGCAAATCCAAAATTTGTAGGGCAGGCCTGCAGGCTGGACAGTGAGGCAGGAGTAATGCTGAGGTCTCGTAGAATTCTCTAAACATTAGAGACCTGCTCTGAAGTTCTATTATAAAAAATAATCTGCTTCACCTAAAGCCTGTTGATTATAGACATTAATCACACTTACAAGATACCTTCACAGCAGCATGTAGATTAATGTCTGGGTTGGTCGTGGCACACACCTGTATCCCAGAACTTGGGAGGCTGAGGCAGAAGGATTGCTGGGAGTTTGAGGCCAGCCTGGGGTGTACATAGTGAGTTCAAACACAGCCTGGACTATATAGCAAGGACCCTGTCTCAAAAAGACGAACAAACAAAACAAACATAGATTAGTCGCTGGTTACATAACTGGTACTATAGCCTAGGCAAGCTAACACACCATTGGGACCATCTATTATATGATTTCGTTTACATGTAGTGGCTGGGATGGGTTAGTCCATAGGGGCAGACAGTGCAGTAGTGGTTACCAGGAGGTGTGGGGAGAGGGGAATGAGTACAGGGTATGGGTGTCATTTCGAGATGATGTAAATGTTCCAGAATCAGTAGTGATGGTTGTACAACTCTGAATATATCAAAAATTGTACATACTAATTGGGTAGGTTTTATGGCCTGTGAATTAAATCTCAAAAATGCTAAATAAAATGATGACCCAACTCTTTCCCCTCCCCTAGGTTTTGGGTTGTGACCTCATTTTTCCAATTTCAGGAAATACAAGAAACCATTATGGCTCAGTTCATGTAAACGAGATTAAGTCAGTAAACAAGATTAACCTTCTCCAAAGCAGTGCTGACCTCGCTCTATCTACAGCTTGTTTTTCAGGTCATTTCCTGGCAGAGCCACAAAACAGACATTTTGTAGATTTGCTCATTTCTTCTCTATAGAGTAATGAATATTGGGTTAAATGTGAGGCCAGCTTCTTTAAGACTTGATGGGTTTTTTTGTTTGTTTGGTAGTTTGAGATAGGTCTTGCTATGTGACCCAGGCTGGCCTTGAACTCACTGTGTAGCCCAGGCTGGCCTGGGACTTCAGTGATCCTTCTGTCTCAGCCTCCTGAGTGCTGGGATTATAGGCATGTGCCACCATGCCCTGCATTACTTAGTGTTATTAAGTTAAAGAAGCAGGATTTGAAATACGCATATGAATTAATGGAAACAGGTGAATAGTTTGAAAACAGCTAAAAGTAGTACAAATAATTCTTTTTAAAGCAAAGCTCTGAAAAACTCTTAAATACCCCTTTCCTTGTTTGTGTGCCTTTCCTGTATTTTTGTCCCCTAATGCAGTGTTTCTTAAAGGGCAGTACATACAGGCCTGACTACACATGATTTCCGGTGATACACAGATACTATGTATTTTATTTTATTTATTTATTTTTGGTGCCGGGGATCGAACTTACAACCTCATGCCTGCCAGGCAGGTGCTTAAACCACTGAGCTAAATCCCCAGCCCGGTTTTTTGAGACAGGGTCTCACAATGCAGTTCAGGCTGGCCTTGAACTCACTTTGAAGCCTAGGCTGGTCTTGAGCTCACAACGATCCTCTTGCCTCAGCCTCCCAAGTACTGGGATTAAAGGTGTGCGCCACCACACCCGGCTCGATACTACGTTTTAATAGTTACATATTTTTATACGAATTTTAAAAATATACCTAGATTTTTAAGTCATTTCAGGATATTAGTCCTGAGGTAAAGCTCAGCAATGTAGACTACTTTAATTTTTTAAAATTAGTCAATAGTAGTACAGGAGCCAGACATGGTGGCACAAGGCTGTCATCCTGACATTCAGGAAGCTGAGACAGGAAGATCCCATGTTCAAGGCCAGCCTGGACTACATAGCAAAATCCTGTCTCAAAAAAGTGAGGGGAAAAAGTACAGGTAATACACTGAAAAGGTAGATGTCGTGAAGGTAATGTGCGAGTGCTGGACACTTGGTAAACACTGAATCAAACTATCCTCCACTGACACTTTTCTCTCTTGAGTACAAGTATTCAGTGAGGAGCTAAGGAGTGGCTTTTCTGGTACTGGTATCCCCATTTCTGTCTCTTAAAGTCACAGGTTAAGGACAAAAGATCTCAGAAGATTATGTTAGGTAAAGCTCAGTGCTCTGATCACCCAGACAACAAACCAGTCGTGTTCTAAATGTGTAACGGAAACCATTATGGTCACATTTTTGCTGAGCAAACCCTGTGTAAGCCGTGATTTGGCAGGTGACTATGCATTGTGTTTTGTAGTGCTGGGTATCAAACCCAGGGCCTGACACATGCTGGCAAGTACTCTAGCACCGAGCTACACGCCCACCCTGATCAGCTATGTAGGTAGTTAGGCAGTAATGGGAAAATCTTGGCAACAAATTTCTGAGTTTCCTTTTCCAGATCGTTTTGATAGAGGGGTTAGTGTATGGCTGTTTATGGATCTTTGTATGTGTTTATCAACTCAAATTAGGTGTTTTTATTCATGGTAGCATTGCCGTGGTAACTTTTTATGGATAAGGTCTGTGCTTGAGGTTCTCTTTTTGTAAACTTTATGTATCTAATTAGGTTGGCAATGTTAATATTGTCTTTCTCTTTAAGTTTTCTGTTCTCTTTTCTTTTTTCCTTTCTTTTGGGTATTGGGCCCCTATTCACTATAGAGTCTATAATTCAGTTTACGAAGATATGGACTAATTAAGGGATCTCATGTTCCCAAGGTGGCTGGGGAAAATAATTGGATACTGCTTTGGGATTTCTCCGTCAGGGATGTGTCAGTTCTCAGCATTGCTATTGTGCCGGCTTTTCAGGTTGGATTAGGGCCTGCCTAGTTAGTTGCCCAGCTGCTTGATTGGTACAGTAATTTAGGTGGAACTTCAGCCTGTTCCAAGAAACTTTATATTCGGCAACCATATAAAAAGCACAAATCGTTTGGCTTTCCTCAGTTTTTCCTTCGTCTTTTTTTTTTTTTATACAAAGTCTCACTCTGCTGTTCAGGCTGGCCTTAAACTCACTTTGTAACCCAGACTGGCCTCAAAGTCATGGTGATCCTCCTGCCTCAGCTCCTGATCACGGCTCCAGTTCTGGGCTCAGAGGTGTGTGCCACCACGCTTGGCTTCTCCAGGAATTTCATACACATTGTTATAGAAATACATTTTTTTGTTTTATAAGTTGCTCACTGTGATCTATGGTTGTTTTTCTACAAACACAGCAGCAGGTTCAGTAGATAAGAATGGCATACATCTAACAAGACAAAAAGAGGGAGACTACTGTAAAATCTTATATCCAGGGCTAGGGGTGTAGCTCAGTGGTAGAGTGGTTGACTGAAATGCACAGGACCATCCTGGGTTTGTTCTCCGACACTCCAAAAGAATCATTTTAAAATCTTACTTCCTGGCTCATACATTTAATGTAGAATGACCCTAAAGGTGAATCATCTCTGATAGCTCTCTGTTTATCATACTTTTCTAATAGATGCTTATAAAATAGAAATAATTTTCCTTTCATAGTTTGAATTAGTATTATTTTTGTTTTAGTCATTTCCCTCTGCAGTTAGATAAAAACAAAAGTCCAGAAAGGTATCTTCTGTGACAGGATAGTATTAGCACTTTTGGTAACCTGTCTAAAAGGCAGTTTGTGTTGCAAATTGATAGTTGTATAAGCCCTACAGATAGATTATAGAGAATTGAGCTCTTCTGTTTAGGTTTCTTCCCCACCCACCACCCACCCCGCCCCATATTTATGTGTTTGTGGTACAGGGGATTGCACCTAGGGTCTTTGTACTGAGCTATATCTGTAGCCCCTTTTTTATTTTTTACTTTGAGACAGTCTTAAGTTGCCCAGGCTGAGCTTGAACTTGTGTTCCTTCTGCCCCAGTCCCTTAAGTAGCTGGGATTATAGATGTGTAACCCCTATACCAGCTTCTTGTAGTTATTCATTATTATGAGATGGGGAGGTGCTGGGGAACAAACCCAGGCCTCATACATGCCAGGCAAGCACCGCTAGGGGTGCTTCTCAAGATTTCTTGGAGGGGACCTAGCCTTTGCCTATGGTATCAAAATCTCAGTGTTTCTATTCTAAGCAAATAACCTTTGCTGTGTGCATCCCAACTAGAAGATCATATAGAAGCCAGGCAAGGTGGTACACACCTGTAATCCCAGAACTCAGGAGTCTGAGGCAGGAGAATTGCCGTGAGTTCAAGGCTAGCCTGGGCTAGATAGTGAGTCCATGCGAACTTGAACTACATAGTGAGACCTTGTCTCAAAAAAAAAAAAAAAAAGAGGGGGGTTCATATGGAGTAGGCATAGTCAGAATAGAAAAGGAGTAAGGAGTTTTCCTGTTTGAAAAGTTGAACCTTGAGATGCCCTTATTTATTTATTTATTTATTTATTTTTGTCTTGTCTTTTTGAGACAGGGTCTCACTACATGGTTCAGGCTAGCCTTGGACTTACTTTGTAGCTCAGGCTGGTCTCAAACTTAGAATGATCTGTCTGCCTCAGCTTCCTGAGTGCTGGGATTACAAGAGTGTGCCACCGTGCCCAGTTGAGATGCTTATTTCTGAAGAAGGCTAGCATTTTACCTCTGAGCTACATCCCTAGTCTTAGAATATTTTGAAAAGCAAATTCTTATAATATGTATTCTGTTTTTATTGTTAGAAAAGGTATAGTTTGGCAGTGGGACCTCCTAAGAAAGACCCAAAAGTTAAAGGTGTCCAATCAGCAGCTGTACAAGCTTTTCTTAGAAGGAAAGAAGAGGAGCTCAGAAAAAAAGGTATGTATCTCTGTCCTTATTTCTGTTTGTATTTATTTATTTATTTTAGTTTTATTTTTATTGTGTACCAGGGATCAAACTCACAACCTCACGCCTGTTATTTTCTGTTTTAAAGTCTTATCATCATGTCTGGTTTGTACTTAGCAGTGGATGTTTCTTTTTTTTTTAGTTAACATGTTTATAGTACATAAAGATTATATTCATTATGGGAGTTGGCACATGGATATAACTTTTTTTTTCGGTCATTTTGAGTAAAAGGTTTACTATGCAATGCAGGCTGACCTTGAACTCACTTTGTAGCACAAGCTGGCCTTGAACTCGCAGTTACCCTCCTTCAGCCTCTCAGGTGCTGGAATTACAGGCATACGCCACAACTGGCTGTTTTTAGTTTTTTGAGGATACCAGCAGATGTTTCTAAAAACAACAGGCCAATGAATTTGAGGTGTGTAGGTTTATGTATGCTTGGATTAACTTTGTGTATGGCTTTAATGCATGTTCTTACGTTGGTCAAAATTTGTATAGAAATTTTCTTGTATCACCCATTTACTACTTGGGAGGTTGAGGCAGAAGGTTCAGTTGAACCCAGGAACTTGGGACAAGCCTGAGCAAGACTTTGTCTCTTAAAAAAAAATAACGGATGGTTAGATTTAGTGACCTTGTATTTATTTTGGCCATTGTAAGTCACAAAGAACTTTATTCTTTAACCTTGGTTCTGAAATTGTTCCTATTTTATATTTTTATTAGTAAGAGTGCTGTTTTAGAAAGTTAAAATAGTGATGTTTTCAAAACTGTAAAGTTCAAGGGCCAGGGATATAGCTTGGCGGCATAGTGCCTGTGTGGTGAGCATGAGGTCGTGAGTTTGATTCCCAGTACCAAAACTGTAAAGTTCAAGATGTAGTTTTGCTTCATGCAAATAATAAAGAATTCAGTAAGTTTAAGTATTCTTTGATTCATGATTATTAGCATCTTGTTAGTGGGTACTAATGTTCACTTAACTTGGTAATGTATTTGGTGTAAACTGTTTTCTATATTTAAAATTGAACTCTAAATCTCTCACTTGCTTAGTCATACAGAAAGGCACATACATGACCCACTGATACTATGAAGATGACTCAATTGATACTTATTCAAATGACTTCCTCATTTGATTCCTAGAAATCTTCAAACTATAACTTGAACGTTGTGATTTGGCCATCTACTGATTTCAGATGTGCATTCTACTGCCTTGGTATCTTCGAATAATATGTTCTTGTTCTGTGCCTTTTAGCCTTAGAAGAAAAAAGGAGAAAAGAAGAACTAGTAAAAAAACGAATTGAGCTCAAACATGACAAGAAAGCAAGAGCTATGGCCAAGAGGACAAAGGATAATTTCCATGGTTACAATGGGATTCCTGTTGAGGAGAAGTCAAAGAGGAGGCAGGCGATGGAAAGCCACACCAGCCAGGGAGCAGACCAAGAGTATGAGATGGAAGAAGAGGATGAATTCTTGGAATACAATCAGGGAGAGTCAGAGCTGGAGTACGAGGAAGAACAAGAGCCTCCTCCTAAAGTGGAAAGCAAACCAAAGGTCCCCCTTAAAAGTGCCCCGCCACCCATGAACTTCACTGATTTACTGAGGCTGGCTGAGAAAAAGCAATTTGAACCAGTGGAGATCAAGGTGGTGAAGAAAACAGAAGAGCGACCTCTGACTGCGCAAGAACTTAAGGAGCGAGAATTCCTTGAACGAAAGCATAGGAAAAAGAAACTGGAGACAGATGCGAAACTACCTCCAACTGTATCTAAAAAGACACCCTCTCAGAAAGAAAGTGTGGGCACAAAACTTCACAAAATTCCTGGGGACAGGCATGCTTCTTCCAGAGGAATGCCCTTTCCTCACACTGAGAAGAAATCCAGACCCAGCACAGCCAATGAGAAACATTTAGCTTTGTCTGTATCCAAATCTGTGCCAGGAGAGAGGACCAAGGCGGGGCCTGGCAGCAGCTCCCAGCCCTTGCTTCGTGAGGGCCACGACAGACCTGTTTTCAATGGGGCTGGGAAGCCCCACTCTAGCACCTGTTCACCAAGTGTCCCAAAGACTTCTGCTAGTGGGACTCAGAAATCTGCTACTGAGCACAAAGCCAAAAAATTTCCTCCTTCCCATCCTAGCCATTCCAAACCTGGGCCCACGGTCACTCTCCAGAGTAAGGCGAAAGGTCCAGGGGTCAGGCAGCCAGGTGGCTCCTCCAGCTCAGCCCCTGGGCGGCCCAGTCCAGGGACTGCTCGGCCCATGCTTAGTTCTGGCCCTGTCCCCAGGCGCCAGAGTGGCAGCTCCAGCTCGGCGCCTCAGCAGTCAGTCAGTGGGACTAAAAAGCTGTCCAGTGACTCAAATCTCTCTGGGCGGACAGGCAGTGGTACAACTGGCCCTGGGCGACCTGCAACCAGTGCAAGTGGCCCTGGACGACCCCTCAGTGGCTTGGGCAATTCCAGGAGACCTGTGGGCAGCTCCGGAGGCCCTGGGCAGCCTGCAAGCAATTCACATGATCGAAGACCTGTAAGTGGCTTGGGCCCCCCTGGACGGCCAGTCAGTGCTGGGCGATCCGTAAGTGGCTCAGTTCCCGCTGCACGGACTGTTCATAGTTCAGGCCCTGGGCGACCAGTGAGCAGCTTAGGACCTGGGCGAACAGTTAGCAACCCGGGTCCCCAGATAAGGCCCAAGTGCACTGTTGTCTCGGAAACAATTTCTTCCAAGAATATTATCAGCCGGTCCAGCAATGGCCAGATGAATGGAATGAAGCCTCCCCTATCAGGCTACAGATCTGTCCAAGGTACAATTGCCTCTTACCCTTAAGAGTGTACATTTGTCACTAAGAAATTAGGAAGAGTGCTTTGTTTATATGGCCAGGGACCTCGTGAACTCTTTGTGCCCTTTAATGTACTCATGTGACAGACCCTGATACTTTGTTTTGCCTTGTGCTTTATTGATGGTGGCTTAGAAAAGTCTTAGAAATGGACTTACCTGGGGTCCTTTGTGTTCACAGCTGTAATGTCCCCGAGTACATTAAACTTAACTTGGTCATTTGTGAGATAGGGTGACTCTTACATGCCTTAATTAGGTTTCTTCAGTCTTCATGAAAAGGATTATCAAGAATATAACTGCACTGTTCATTCAGCAGAAAAATTGTTCAGCACCTGTTGTATGCCAGGAGATTTAGACTGTCCTTGTGTTTCTGCTCCTTATCATGGGTGTTTTGAAGTCCTAACCGCTGGTGCTGTAAGCCTGATGTTCCAAGGTTCTACGTGGCGGCTGCTTCATGCTAGCAGGCACTTGTTAAAAGTCCTGTACTTGTTAAGCACCATGGAGAAGATAAAAAGAAACCAGTGAATTCCTTAAAGTTTCCTAATTTAGCTGGACTACTGTTTCTCAACCAAGGGTGATTTCTTCCCTCTCCCCCCAGGGTGGGGTGGTGGTGGTGGTGGATATTTTGCATTGTCTGGAGACATGTTTGTTTGATTGTCACAGGGATAGGGCAAACGAGGATATGTTGATGATAATCTAGTGGGCGGGGGCCAAGGAAGCTGCCAACAAACAATGCCCAAGACAGCCCCCAAATGTTAGTGTGCCACGGTTGAGGAACCAAGCAGAGGAGACAGGTTGCGCATATTACAAATAGTTGTAAAGGAAGCCGGGCGTGGTTGCACACGCCTTTAATCCCAGCACTTGGGAGGCTGAGGCAGGAGGATCATTGTGAGTTCAAGACCAGCCTGAGCTACAAAGTGAGTTCAAGGCCCGCCTGAACTGCAGAGTGAGACCCTGTCTTACAAAATAGGGCTGGAGATTTAGCTTAGTGGCGTAAGCACCTGCCTAGCAGGTGCGAGGTTGTGAGTTCAATCCCTGGTACCACAAAAAAAAAAAAAAAAAAAAAAAAAAAAAGACAACAAAATACAAATAATTGTAAAAGAACAAAAGTGTCTAATCAAAGACTAGACAGTGGTTCCCAGATGTTGGTCTTTTGATTAATGCGTGCAAAATGGCAAAAATGAGATAGGTGTTTTTCCTGAGGTCAAACTTAACTTAGTTAAAACAATTATCTATCATTCTAGGTATGTTTTTTACTTTGTTGGGCTTTCTTTTTGAAACAGAACCTTGCTGTGTTGCCCAGGTGGCTTGAAACTCCTAGGCTTAGGCAGTTCTGCCCCAGCCTCCTAACTAGCTGAAATTACAGGCATGCACAGAATTGTAGCTTTTTAAATGCTATGATGATGATGGAACTTAGAAGGGGCTGCTTTTGATGGTTAATAATTCTGTTACAGTTTGTAACTTTTACTTACTCCATTTTAGAAATTGTATTGATCTTTAAAATCCCTGAAGTATGGGCACTCCTAAGCTAGCAAGTGTAATAAAGCATTGCTAGTAAGCACTGTTGTAAATGGTGTTGGGCCTTCTGGATGACATGTACAGCAGTTTCCTTGAGGAAATTATTTTTAAAATGACGTTTTGGAAGGGTTAAATGAGGTTGGCTGTAATGACACCATGCTGAGGCCCAGCCTGCTGTCTGCTTTCTGCAGTTTTAAGGCCACTGTCCTACTGACTTCTCAGAATCTCAATTTACATAGAACTCTGCTGGAAGGACCTGAAGATTTAATGTTCTTAGAAATAATCGTTTCTGTTCGTAGTTCCTCAAAGGCTTCCTTTCCCTACCGGCTACAAAAGGCAACGAGATTATGAAGAGGAAGAAGATGAGGATGATGAATATGACTCTGAAATGGATGATTTTATTGAAGATGAAGGAGAACCTCAGGAAGAAATATCGAAGCACATTCGAGAAATTTTTGGCTATGACCGGAAAAAGTAAGTCTAAAGAAGCTTTAAATAAATATGATATCCTTTTTGAGTAATTCATATTATGGGGTTGAAAGAAACACTGTATGGAACCATTAAACACAATGGATAATTAGAAATCCCTGAGTAATTGTTATTTTTCAATAAATTTACTTTCAACACTTAATATTTCAGAATTCAGAAGAGTTGTAGTTATTTGCACAAAGACCAGAAAGTACCCCTTTTAAAATGTTGCCCTATCAAGATATATTTGAGGAGAATGAAGCAGTTTTGTGTAATAGATTGGCTTTGAAATCAGAAGACCATTCTGATGTGATACCCACTTTTCTTTTTTTCTTTGGTGTAAAGTTTTACTTGTCAGGAATGTGTTCCCAGGACAGTAGTTTGGTGGCAGCAGCATTGGTAGGCCTGAGAGTTTGTTGGCAATGCAGCCTCCCAGGCCCTGCCTCAGGCCTCCAGAATCCAAATTTGCTTTATAGGCTCCCAGGTGACTTCGTATATACATACACCACAGTTTGAGAAGCACCGCGGGTATTAAGGGAAGACCAGGATTTGAAAAGTCAAGTAAACTATTTTTAAAATGGCATTTTGGAAGGGTTAAATGAGGTTGAATATATGTAAAGCAAATGAAACCTATTACAGTCCCTGTAAATCAGTCGTTGCCTTAGATACCCCGACCATGAGAAATTAGAAAACTATCTGAAGAAAAGTTATAAAAGTGGAAAGAACTAGGTTAAAAATCAGATCTAAAAATTCAATCTGGGTGGTAGAACGGTTGCCTAACATGTACAAGCCGAGTTTAGTCCCCAGTACCACACACAAAAAAGGTAAAAAACTGATGTGAACTGGATGTGGCAATGTGTGCCAGTAACCCCAGCTACAGTACTTTGGACACAGGGTTGAGGATTGCAAGGTCACAGCCAGCTTGGACAGTGCTGTGAGAGCTTGTCTCAAAACACCACCAACAACAAAAATCCTGTCACTAACCTGGCCATCTGTTCTTGGTTAAACCATTCTCAAGTGAATATAGATGAGTTGAGGAAGCATTGTTGCATTAGTAATTTCATCAGTATTAAATTCGGGAATAGTTGCCTCCTGAGGGCTTATGAATTTGTCTTCAGGTATTGATTTTTTTTTTAAATGAGAAGGTATAGTTCTTTATAAAATTTAATTTTTGGTCTTTTTTTTTTTTACTGTTTGATTTCCTTCTATCAGATACAAAGATGAAAGTGATTATGCCTTACGTTACATGGAGAGTAGTTGGAAGGAGCAGCAGAAAGAAGAAGCAAAGAGGTAAGCACCAAACTTAACACGCCAGCACAGAATGTCTTAAAGGTTCTTTTCTGTTTATTGGTGCACTTACAGTACTGGAAGCAGGGGCTTTGGGCCACACAGTTCAGGATTATAATCCTGCTGATAAACTGTATGGGCCTCAGACAAATTCCTTAGCTTTTTGGATGTTTTTTTATCTCTCTCTCTCTCTCTTTTTTTTGTTTTTGTTTTTTTTGGTCTTTTTTGAGACAGAGTCTCTCTGTGCAGTTCAGACTGGCCTTGAGCTTACTTTGTAGCCCAGGCTGGTCTCAAATGTGCAACAATCCTCCTGCCTCAGCCTTCTGAGTGCTGGGATCAGAGATTTGCATTACCACACCCAGCTTTTCTCATCTCTTCAGATGAGAAGACACTGTACTGTGTTTGTGGAGGTATTGCACAGGTGACAACAGTAGGACAAGGTGCTTACAGTACCTCCTGTGGGACATAGTAAATCTTAGAGGCCTTCTTTCCCTGCTCACATTATGAAGCTTTTGTTTTCTTTCCCCATCAGATTCATTTGTCTTGCTAACCTGTAACTCTGCTGACCTTAGAAACCCAAAGAGAGTATATTAGATTCTCTCCTGGTTCCAGTTAGGTGTGTTGTTTGTTTGTTTGTTTGTTGTTGTTTTTGTGTGTGTGTGGCATCAGGGATCGAACTCACAACCTCGCGCCTGGCAGGCAGGCACTTAAACCACTGAGTCAAACTCCCAGCCCTAGTTTTTTGAGACAGGGTCGCACTATGTAGCTCAGGCTGGCCTTACACTCATGTTGTAGCCCAAGGTGGCCTCGAACTCACAATGCTCCTCCTACCTCAGCCTCCCGAGTGCTGGGATTAAAGGCGTGCACCACCACGCCCGGCTCCAGCTCCTTTACTGTAAATACCTAGCAGGACCTTTAATCTGGCAAGTGTGAGGTTATGAGTTCGATCCCCAATGCCGCAAAAAAAAAAAAAAGTAAAAGAAGTGAAAATTTCTCCAGTAGGAGTAATAAGTACATTGTTAATTATTACCTATTATTATGAGTAAATAGTTCACTTCCATCTCAAACCACCATGCTAAGCCGCCCTTTTCTCTTGACCTCTCCTCCTGTAACTACTGGTAGCTAAAATGTCCAACTTTGGTGGTATATACCTATAATCCTGTATTCTAGAGGCCAGGCAGGAGAATCAAGAGTTTGAGACCAGCCTGGGCAACATAATGAGGTCTCATCTCAAAAAAAAGGTCAAACTCAGTGTTGGGAAAGAACAAAAATAGAATGTTAATAAGTAAATTTTTTGAAGTTCTCAAGATATTTATCTTTTATTAGCTTAATGGAACTTGTAAGGTGTTTATTGTGACATTGTTTTTTCTCCCACAGTTAGGTTTGTGACCTCTGAAAGTCCCTGTTGTTAGCCTGTGTTCAGTTCTAAGGCCTTGGGGCATTTTGAGAGCACAGCACAATTCATGTGCTGGCCCAGCTGATTTCATTCTTGTCTTTCAAAGTGGTAATCTCATGTATATTGACAAATGCCATTTAAATTTTTTTCAACAGTTTAAGACTAGGTATGCAAGAGGACTTAGAGGAAATGCGACGGGAAGAAGAAGAAATGAAACGTCGAAAGGCCAAGAAGCTGAAGAGACGTTAGCTGCTGCTTTTATTTTTGTGAAATTCTGGGATCACTGCTGCAAGGATTTCCTGCCTTCAGACTGAATTAAGTCCCCTTATCCTTTTAGATTTATACTTGAGTACTCAAGGAGAAGGAATGCATATTGTCCGTTGCAGGCTGTCATTTGAGCAGGAAATAGTTTTGAATGCTCAAGGTGAAATCTGTAGTGCAGATGATGTC
Source organism: Dasyprocta punctata (assembly GCA_004363535.1). Taxonomy (NCBI): domain Eukaryota; kingdom Metazoa; phylum Chordata; class Mammalia; order Rodentia; family Dasyproctidae; genus Dasyprocta; species Dasyprocta punctata. Next base: position 7,481 of record RJWM01026912.1, on the reverse strand, counting down.
GTGCCCACTGTGTGCTCCTCTGAAGTGAACAGTCCACAGATGCCAGCCTTGATCCTGATGAGCTATGCACTCTAATGCAGGGCCACTCACCAGTCAGCCAGTCTTTTGTTGTTCCTTTGTTACTTTAAAAAGGAGGGAAAAAAAAAGATTGTCTCTTGACTCATAATTCTGCTGATGTGAGTAGGACACCTCTCAACTCCCAAATCAACTTCTTTATGAGAAAACTGGCCCTTCCGTGAATGTTGCCAGCAATAAAGTGACCTGTGCTAATCTATATGTTTGGATTGTGAAATCTAAAATGTAGAGTATGCTTTAAATTCTCACATGGATGCCATCCTTGTGACTTTGAAGTACAAAATGCAGTGAGAATACAGTAATTGTATTCTACATTACTCTGGATTGGATGCTGAGCATTCTTGTTAATTTAGGTGATTAGGCAATTTAAAAATTTTTTTCCATGTTATGGTACAAATCATGCCAGTATAAGAATATTCTAAGTTTTCCAATTTACTGTTAAGTTCGCTTTAGTGTAAAACAGACAAGGTCACTGTGCTGATCTTAAAAAATTCATTTTTATATTGAAAAAAATATTTTATTCAAATATTAGATTTAAAAGAATAATAGTTTGAAAATAAGGAAGTGACATGTGAGACTCCTCTCCACCTTATTCTTCTTACCAATCACAAAGATATTTTGGAATCCCAAGGTGCCCCTGTACCTCTTGATGTTAATGACTTTGCATTTTTAGCTTAAATTCCTTAGCAAATATTGATAGCAAAAAACCAAAAACTAAATTTGTGTGTATCAGGAGCACCACCTTCTCTTTTTGCCCATATTGCACTTTGATTTCAAACTATGCACTGTGAAGAGATTGTCCCCTCCCCCATGGCAGATCAGGCGAGGTGTTCCCTGGAGGTGTTATTCTGGGCTGTGGAACTTTCTTCATCTTCATCCCTCTTTAAGTCATCCCTGTAAACTTCGTATCACGTAAGCCTCCACACCAGACATTCCGATCAGGCTGACCAAGGATCTGGCTCAGAGGAAGCCTAGTCTCAAGAACAGTCAGCAACAGAACTACCATGCTGTGTTGATGCTAGAGAACATTTGTCCTTGACTCTTAAGTGTGGAGGGTTTGGAGGCAGGCTGAATTAAGCTCACTAGGACAATTCTGCAATAACTCTTCTGGGTATCTTAAGCCATTGGATGGGGAATAGGAATAAGGGAGGTTGCCCTAACAGAGAATCCTTACTGTTCAACAGGTCCTGGCATTTTTGTATATTCTTTTTTACTGTAAAGTCCTTTTATTTTTCAAGTTTGGGAATATAGATTACCATTGTTAGCCTTCTTTAATGGGACCATGTGACCCAGTCCATTAAGACTGATTCATTTTGAATTGTTTCAAACTTTGAAAGTGCAAGGATTTAAAGTTGAAGCCCATGAAATGTGTCTTCATTCATTAGGAATAATACCCTTGACTCTCCACATAGATGTTTCACTGGTAGCAGAAAACCTCATCAACTTGTCACCCATCTCACATACCATCAGTGAAAATGATTCAAGGGTAGTGTAATAGTCCATTTAGTAAAATAGGTTTGGACCATGATTTTCTTTGCCATGACTTATATGCTCCCACAGAAGAGTTTTTCTTGGGTATATATTTTCTTCAGTATTCAGACTGAAATTAATTACAATCAAATCCCTAGCAAAGCTGAAAGATTTCTGGTGGCTTAGAAGTTAACTAGCTCTTAATGATACAGTGCAGTGATTTGTACAGAAATGAGCCAGTGTACTCACGTTCCAGAAGTTCCAGAACTTGGTTGGAAGAGTCAGGTCATAATGTGTTACCACTTCTGAGTACATTTCTTATATAAGAGTGATTACATTAACATACAAGAACATGTGGCTTATTAAAAGAGGAAAAAGAAAAGGAAAGTTTTGTTTTATTCTTGGCCTTGTTTCCAAATCCTGTCTTCCATTTTGTCATTCTGCACTTCCCGACCCCTCTTAAAAACTCACAAGCCTTTGAAGAAACTGGAATAGGCTGTTATTTTATCAAAGTTTACAAATTAAGTGCTTGATTTTTTATGTATTCTCCATGTTTTGATTTTCAAATTTTCTTAATATTTGAAGATGTGCCTTTTATTGGGTAATGTTAATTCATGAATGTAGTCATGTGATTCACAATTGTAATGTTGCATAATCGTGGGTGTGGCATTCTCTAACACAGTGATGTGAAAGGAAAGTAGTTTTCATAAAACAGCTCTGATTGCACAGTCCCAGTGGCTTCTGATGTTGCTGTGTCAAAGCAAAGGGCACTTTCTTTCAAAGCTACTTTCAGAACTTGTCTTTGTATTTTCTCTAAGCTAGAAATGCAGTTATGTCCATTTGGAGGCCAGGGTACCACATGTCACAGGCAGCCTTACATGTGTGCCGTGAGAAAGTTCAAAGACTGTTAACAAAAAGGAAAGTCTGTGGGAAGTCAAAATTTCATTTTTTAAATGGTAATCCCCAAGATTTTCTCCAAGAAATAAATTGTTATTTTGTATTTTATAACTTAAAAGCAGCTATTAGTACATTTCTGAGATTATAGCAGGAGACCAAAACATTTTTGGAAAGAGAATATATGAAGAGAGACTGGTTGTTTTATTTTCAGCGTGCTGAATATATTAGACTACTATTTATTTTGTGAGTGGATGTGATGAAATAAATATTCAGGTGTTTAGTGTATACTTAAGAATGGAATACAGATTTCTTTGGAGTTATTAAATCCATCGTGTCTTTTACATAATGGACAAATCAAATTAAAAAAAAACTTTACATAGCTTAGCTTGTTTTCTGGTGCTGTTGACCTGCAAGAGAATATACTTTTGCATATACAGGTGAATGTTTTACAATTTATGTATACAAGAAATTGTAGGCATTAAAATATTTTATTGATATTTTTATTGGTTTGCATTTATTGATTAAACTGACCTATTTCTTATCACCTTTGACATTTTTCCCAGGTAGAAATCTAAGTAGACTCATTAGACTGTTGAGTTTTGGTTTGGCTTCTGTACACACTGCTTGTTCTCTCTCCCTTACACATCCACATCTCTTCAGTCCCTTCCACTTATCTCTGTCCTTGTCCACTGCCGGCTTGGGGTATTGAATGCTCTCAGACACCCACATTAGGAGACGTGGTTAGAGCAGTGGACTCTATTCGTGACCCAGTTTGGAGATACGCTCAAACTGGAAGGAAGAAGCAGAGCTGGCTATCGTTCCTCTTGTCAAAATGCGTAGGCTCTGATCATGTATAGTAAGAGCAGTACTGGCCAGATGAATCTTAAGGATATATATATGAGGTGTAGTGGGCACGGCCAGAGATGCAGGTACAAGCCTAACTACAATGTGTTGAGTCTACGTTGTGTAAGAAATACAAGCGATGCTAGGGTCCAAGATTCAGAAATTCTAACAGTTGTGTTTATGGCATTTGAATTCATTTTCTTTTCCATAAAAAGTGTAATCCATTCAACATGAACACAATGAGCAACTTACAAGTAATTAAGCAAATATGTTCCAAATAACTTAACAAAATGCTTTCTGTGTACCCAAAAGATCTGCTTTGCTGGCCAGGCGTGGTGGCACATGCCTTTAATCCCAGTACTTGGGAGGCTGAGGCAGGAGGATTGTTGTGAGTTCGAGACCAGTCTGGGCTACAAAGTTGAGTTCAAGGCCAGCCTGAACTGCATAGTGAGACTGTGTCTCAAAAAATAGGGCCAGGGATTTTGCTCAGTGGGCTAAGTGCCTGCCTGGCAGGCTCAAAGTTTGATCCCTGGGACTGAAAAAAAAAAAGATCTGCTTTGCTAGAAAGGGTGCATTTCTCTTGAAGTGTATAAATGTCAGTCATCGTAAGTTCCCAGTGCCTGTGTGAAATCTCCAAATGACTTTTAAAGGACTTAGTTTGGGTACCTTGATTTATAAACTTCCTGCATCATATTGACGGTTAAGCAGTTACAGTAGCTTTTGTTTCTACATATACTTGTCTTTAAAAGGATCATCAGACAGCTTCACTTTTCAGACAAGGGACACATTTAAGCAGCAAAATTGCAGGTAAAAACCCAAAAAGCCAGATGTGACGTGCCTGTAATCCCAGCAATCTGAGAGGCAGGAGGATTGCAAGTTTCAGGCTAGTTTGGGCTACAGACTAAGACCACAGGGTTGGGGGGAGACATATATATATATATATGTCTTGGCCCTTAATCTTATTTTTGACAAGGTCTCATGTAATTCAGGCTGGCCTTGAACTTGCAGCAATCCCTGTCTCAGCCTCCCAAGTGCTGTGATTACAGACACGGACTATCATGTCCAAATTTTTTTTGCTGTCAGATCTTAATCTTGGCTACAACACAGAGTTGTGTGCATTGGCAAGATACTTAAGCTTCTCATTTTGTTACTTCATAAAATGAAGCTAATACCCAGATTCAGAAAGTTATTATAAGGGTTGAAATAAAGTATACTTCAGTATCTGTCCTCAGTACTAAAAATCCTTTTCCCACATGGGGTAAGCCTTGGGTTCCTAGTAATAGCTGGGAAAAGGTCAAGGAAAAATAGAATAGGGTTAAAATTGAAAAAATGTCTAGCACTTTCTGTAATATTTGTCACCTTGACCCTGGACTCGGAAGGTATTAGCCGGGCGTGGTGGCGCACGCCTTTAATCCCACCCTCGGGAGGCTGAGGTAGGAGGAGCATTGTGAGATCAAGGGCCGCTTGGGCTACAACGTGAGCGCAAGGCCGGCCTGAGCTACATTGTGCGACCCTGCCTCAAAAAACTAGGGCTGGGAGTTTGGCTCAATGGCTTAAGTGCCTGTATGGCAGGCACGAGTTTGTGAGTTCAATCCCCGGTGCCGCAAAAAAAAAAAAAAAAAAGGAAGGTATAGGGAAATAGGTCTAAAGAGCTCTAGAGAATCTCTCTCCTTAAGAGAAGAGGGGACAAACCGAAATAGGTATCTTAATCTTCATGCCAGCTGCTATGGTTTGTGTGTGGATGTCCTCCCAAAGCCTCATGCAGGTCATGGGGGTGGGCTTTTTGGAGGTGGCCAAATCTAGAGATTAGTTCATTGTCTAGTGCCAGGATTGGGGGTGTGGGGGCTATATCCGCCCTAGGGCAAGTAACCCACATACAATATAAGGGAGAAAAAGAGACTTGTTTCTCCTTTTTGCTCTTGTTGCTTTTGCTGTCTTCCATCACCATGAACTGTTGCCCTTCTGCCATGACATGCTGCCTTGGAGCTGGTGATTATGGACTGAAATCTCCACAAACCGTGAGCTAAATAAATGTTTTCTTCCTTAACTTTGGGTGTTGGGTATTTTGTCCCAGCAATGAGAGAAAAGTAACTGATACCCTGGCAGAAGGAACCCAACGATATCCCATCGTCTCCATCTTTGCATCCAAGTCTTTGTAGTTACCAAATGTATAACTACATGTGACAAAGTAGTGTGCAATTACTTTATGTGAAACCAACAACAGGAACTATACAGCTAGACAGGCAAGCTTCAGAGCTGCATTACTTCACCAGGATCATCCTTGCTTATTTCCACGGGGGTCTGAGGGGAGAGAAAAGAAAAGTATGTCAGGCCAGTCTGGTGGTTGCTCAAGTGTAGGGCTGATAGCCGGGCGTGGTGGCAACACCTTTAATCCCAGCACTAGGGAGGCTGAGGTAGGTGGAACATTGTGAGTTTGAGGCTGGCTTGAGCTACAACGCAAGTGCAAGCCCGGCCTGAGCTACATAGTGCGACCCTGCCTCAAAAAAAGCCAGGGCAGCCGGGCATGGTGGCACACACCTTTAATCCCAGCACTCAGGAGACTGAGGTAGGCGGAGCGTTGTGAGTTCGAGGCCGACTTGGGCTACAACGCGAGCACAAGGCCGGTCTGAGCTACACAGTGTGACCCTGCCTCAAAAAACCAGGGCTGGGAGTTTGGCTCAGTGACTTAAGCGCCTGTCTGACAAGCGCGAGGTTGTGAGTTCAATCCCTGGTGCCGCAAAAAAAAAAAAAGCCAGGGCCTAGAGATTTGCTCAGTGGCTTAAGTGCCTGTCTGGCAGGCGTGAGGTTGTGAGTTTGATCCCTGGTGCTGCAAAAATAAATAAATAAATAAATAAATAAAATGAAAACTCTCCCAATTCCAAGTAGAGTGTGATCATTCAATAGAAGTAGATGGCCAAATGAAGAAGGCGGTGGCTGGCAGCACCTCTGCCGGGAGCTGGACCCACTCTGTAAAAGGAGTTGCTGGAACGTGGGGACGCGCGATTAAAGTGCTGCTGTGGATCCCAGCACTCGGGAGGCTGAGGTAGGCGGAGCGTTGTGAGTTCGAGGCCGGCTTGGGCTACAACGCGAGCACAAGGCCGGCCTGAGCTACATAGTGCGACCCTGCCTCAAAAAAAACCAGGGCCGGGAGTTTGGCTCAGTGGCTTAAGCGCCTGCCCTGGCAGGCACAAGGCTGTGAGCTCAATCCCCGGTGCCGCAAAAAAAAAAATAAATAAAAAAAATAAAAAAGTGCTGCTGTGGTGGCAACAGCAACCCTGGAGGCCTCTGCCCAGAGAGACAGCATTAGAGGAGAGTGGCAGTGGACAGGGGGAGCAGACCTGGAGGACTAAACTGACTGATGGTGAGTGCAGCAAATACCAACCCCGAGCGAGGGACTGGCAGCCATTTTGGGGCCAGAGCTGCTCCTAGTTGGGCTCAGTTCCATGGAAATTGCTCTGATTGAGCCCCAGAGGGTCCCAGCGGGTGACCGGCTCAGTCTGGAGACCATGGCTCCATGCACGCACCAGGGGTGATAGTGGAAGATTCGCAGACAACCGGTCCAGGTTCCCAGGCAGTGGCCCTGCCCCCACGCACTGTGCCAGATACTGGGGAGCTGAGGCGGACTGGGAAAAAGCAGCGGACAACGCTGTAACAGCACACCCAGTGGTAACCATCAGATATCCACAGTCAGCACTGGCTAGAAGAACCAGTCTCACTCCAGAGAAATTGTAACCAATGCAAGGAGTTACTGGGTCCCTGGTACCTATCTGCCCAGAAGAACCCAGGAATATGTCAAGACAAAGAAGCAAAAGGCAGTCTCTGGCCTCCAATCCAAGCAGAACAAATCCAGGAGAAGCAAACGCAAAAGAGGTCAGGAGTCTCACAACTAAAGTCTCTGAGGTGATGACAACTGAAGTAAAGAAACAACTTCATGAGGCTATAAAAGAAATTAGAACAGAAATACTAACTCACTAAAAGAAGAAATGAAAAACATAATAAAAGAATTGCTAGGTTTATGGGGTATGCTATGTCCCCCCAAGTCCTCATATAATTTTGATGGGGCTGAGTTATTGGTTTGTTATTGGTTTGTTGATTGACAATGTGAGCGCTGTGCCCGCCCAGGGGTGGAGCTGCGATACAGTGTAAGGGAAGGCGGGTCTTCCTCTTGCACTTCTGCTTCCGTCTCTCTCTCTCTC
>RJWM01026911.1:0-27474 GCA_004363535.1 Dasyprocta punctata | reverse complement strand
AAACCTTGCGTGTCTATGTCTGTCAATATGATCAACCCCTATGAAGGTAACGATATGTAATATTGTAACTACTGTCAAACTTCAACCACCTCAGAGTGTAAACCTACAGTGTAATTGTATCAGATCTGTCGTTGTTGTTGTTTGTTTTTCATGCTTTTTGTTTCTATCTTCTGTGTCTATTTTCCTTTAAATAAAATTTAAAAAAATAAAAAAATAAATAAAAAGTTTTGAATGATTGTCCAGGAGGAAGTCTTCCCAAAAGATGGCAGAATGGTAAGCAGCAGAGTACACAGTCTCTCTGAGAGATACAGTCCAGATGCTGGAATACAGCATCACGGGGACAACAATAAGGAAGAAAGTGGGTCCCCTGAGCCCAGAAGAATCTAAAGTGAGAATTGAAGCCCACAGAAAGAGTAAAAAGAAAAATTTAAACAAAGAAGAAGGCGGTAGCTGGTAGCACCTTCACCTGGAGCCAGACCCACTGTGTGAGAGCAGCTATTGGAACCTGGGGATGCATGATCAAGGTGATGTGGTGACAGCAACCCTGGAGGCCTCTGCAGAAAAAGGCAGCATTGGAGGAGAGTGGCAGTGGATAGGAGAAGCAGACCTGGAAGACTGAACTGGCTGACAGTGAGTGCAGAGGACTTGGTCCTCCTGTGGGAGACAGCAATTGTCTGGGAACCATTTTGGAGTTGGGCCAGATAAGCCCAGAACCAGAACTGCTCCTGGCTTCCTCCAGCAGCTCCTAGCTGGGTGCAGACCTATGGAAATTGCTCAGGCTGAGCTCTGCCCCCATGCACATTATAGGGGCCATCTGGGAGGTTCCCTGAAGGTAGCCAGCTCAATCTGGAGGTGGTGGCTGTCGCTGCCCCCACACACACTCCAGGGGCCATAGTGGAGGATCCCAGCCAGTGATCCGCCCAGCCAGGTGCATTCTAGTGGTCATTTTGGAAGTTCTCTGTGGGTAGCCAGCTTGGTCTGGAGGCAGCCACCCCATGCACCCTCCAGGGGTGGCAGTGGAGAATCCACACTGGTGACCAGCCCAGGTCTGCAAGTGGTGGCTAGCCCTGTCCCCACGTGCATTCCACCAGCCATCAGGGAGCCAACACAGGGTGGGAAAAGCAGCAGACAGCCCTGCACCAGCTCACTCAATGGCCACCATCAGGTATCTATAGCCAGAACTGGCTAGAAGAACCAAAACATCTCACTTCAGAGAAATTGTAGCCAATGTGGAAAGTGCCTGGGACCCCAGTACACACTTGTCCAGAAGAACCCAGGAATATGTCAAGACAAAGAAGCAAAGGGCAGTCTCTGGCCTCCAGCTCAAGCACAATGAATCCAGGAGATACAAACACAGAAGAGATCGGGAGTCACACACCTGAAGTTTCTGAAGCAATGGCAACTGAAGTAAAGAAACAACTTCATGGGACTATAAAAGAAATTAGAACAGAAACACTAGCTCAGGTAAAAGAAGAAATGAAAAACATAATAAAAGAATTGCTAAGCCTCTCTAAAGATGACATAGATAAATAAATAGAGCAGCATAGGAAAATGAGGGAAATCTTGAATGAATAATACAAAAATGGTTTAGAATATATGACATAGATTCAAAGAGACATCCCCAAAATTAAAAACTTCACTGAAAGCTGGCAAAACCACTTGAAAGAAACTAAAGATAGACTTTCAAACCTTGAAGACAGGTTTGCAGCTGTGATCACAAAAGGAAAGATATCTTAAAAATTACAAGGAACCTGGATGTAACAACTCAACAGCTGCCAGTCAACCCAAAGAAACATAGCTTAAGAGTAAAAGGTGTGAGTGAAAAAGCAGGGGTCAACACAAATGACATTAAAAGTCTATTTACAGAAATAATGTCAGAAAACTTCCTGAGCATGGGAAAAGAAAGTGACGTTCAGGTAAGTGAAGCATATAGAACTCCAGCTAGCCATGATCAAAATAAATCTACACCCAGACATATAATAATCAAGATTCCAGAAATTCAACACAAGGACAAAATATTAAAAGCTGTTAGAGAAAAGAAACAGATCACCTATAAAGGAAAACCCATCAGAATCATGACATATTTCTCAACACAAGCCATCAAGTCAAGAAGAGCTTGGAGTGGAGTATATCAAATTCTGAAAGAAAACAACTTCCAATCCAGATTGATGTACCCTGCAAATCTATCTTTCAAAATTAACAGAGAAACAAGATACTTCTGTGACAAAGAACAACTGATGGAATTCACGACCACCAAACCAACCCTATAAAGAATACTGAAGGACATTCTAGAGAGAGATAAAAAAGACCACAGCTGCAGAAACAGTGGCAGAGGGATATCACTGAGCAGGGCAGACAGCTGTATAGAGAGGAAAAGTAGGCAGTCAGTGGCAGGAAAACAGCATTGCAGAGATAAGGCAGTACATATTGGTCATAACCATTAACGTAGATGGCCTCAATTCACCAATAAAAAGAAACACAGGCAGAGTGAATCAGGAGACAGGATCCATCAATATGGTTTATGCAAGAAACACATTTGACTCAAAAGGGGGTTCATAGATTGAAAGTCAAAGGAGAGAGAACAATGCTTTATGTGACAGGGAACAAGAAAGAAGTGGGAATAGCTTGCCCATTAATTGCATACAGCACAAGAGAGACATGACATTTTTATACAATGGAAAGCTACTCAGCTATAAAGAAAGATAACCTCAAGGCTCTTGTAGGTAAGTGGATACAACTTAAGATCATGCTCATCGATGAAATGATCCAGAGTCACATGGGTGAACATCATGTTGTCTTCCTACTGTAAAAAAAAATGAGTTAGTGAAACTCAAAATACGCAATACATATTGTCAAAGTGAAAGGAAAGTGTCTAAAAAGTGAAGGCAGTGGCCATTGTTAATCTGTTATTGCGATTTGAATCCTGTATTGTTTTCATTGGTCTGTTTAGTTTGGTTTTATTTTGTTTCAGTTTGTCTAATTTGTTATACTTGATGGCATGCACAGCTATTTCAAAGGTAACAAAATACATTATAGTAGCCATCATTGACTTCCTATTACCTTGTTTTTAAGGCCTGTATTGCTTTCATTGTTTTGTTTTGAGTGATTTCATTTTATTTTGATTTTTTGATTGTATTATGTCTGATGATATAGGCAGCTACTTAGAAGATAACAAGAGGCATTACGGTAACCACTGTTGTTTTACTATTGTTTTGAAGTACTATATTGTTTCCATTGTTTTGTTTTGATTGGTTTTAGCCTATTCTCTTTTGTTTGATTTTATTATGCCTGATGGTATGGTCAGTTTTTTTTTTTTTTTTTTTTTTTCAGCACTGGGGATTGAACTCAGAACCTTGCACTTGCCAGGGCAGGTGCTTAAGCCCCTGAGCCAAACTCCCAGCCCTGGTTTTTTGAGGCAGGGTCGCACTGTGTAGCTCAGGCCGGCCTTGCGCTCATGTTGTAGCCCAAGCCAGCCTCGAACTCACAATGCTCCACCTACCTCAGCCTCCCGAGTGCTGGGATTAAAGGCGTGTGCCACCACGCCCGGCTTATGGTCAGTTATTCTGAAGATAACAAGAGGTATTATGGTAGCCATTATTGATTTTCTTTTATCTTTTTTTGAAGTCATGTACCATGTTCATTGTTTTGTTTTAATTAACTCTAATTTGTTTTATTTCATTTGGTTTTATTCTCTTCAAAATAAAAAAAAGATTGTAAGTTTGTCATATACACTTACAAGTATTCTATATCTATTTTCAAAGAATATTATGACTCTTAACAGTAGGGTAGATATCTTATATTATTTTAAATTTCTTCTTTTTCTCCCTAAAGACATTGATGCTATTTACTTATATAATTGTCTTATCATCTGTTACTACTATAATTACTGCAAAGGGTCATCCTTTAGATCAACCAATAATAAGAAAATAAAGTATTGATTTCCTCTTTCTGGGACATGCTTTCTTTCTCATGTAGATCTGAGTTTCTAATCTGTATCACTTTTCTTCTCCATGAAGTTCTTCTTTCAGTGTTTCTACTATTTACTTTGTATGGTGTTCTCTTAGTTTTCTGAATGTGCAATTTGGTATTTGTTATTGATCCTATCTTTATCAATTGATTCTTTTGTCTTTACCAAGTGCTTATGAATTTCAAATTGTTGGCTTTATGTTTTTTTTTATTAATCTAGCACTCTTTGTTATGTCTGAAAATCAAATAATGGCTTTTGATTAATTTTCAGGAAAGATTTCTCATCTTTTCTCTCCTGTTTTATTATATGAAGTGAGAAAGGTTTTTATTTCTTATGGTTCACTAGATGTTTAATTGTTCTATTTCTGTTTTGCTCTCACACTGAGTGAAGCACTTTTTTTTCTAGTTTTATACTGAAAACCAACATATTAAACTTACCATGAAAAAAGGAATACGGATATTCTCTTCTATCTATTCAACAATCTGAAACTTTAAAGTGAAAGCCAACTTTGGCACATATTTTATTTTACTCTTCCTTTTAAGATTGTTTAAATCTTATTGTCCCAGCAATGGAAACTAACTCATACAATGAGAAAAGTGAATACCAAATATCTTCAATGCCTATTACTATCATTATTTTTAATCTAAAATTTCTTTCACAACAGTTTCTGGATAAATTTACAAAGATGACTTTTCATCTTTTGGTTTGTTATGGTAATTTGCTGTTTTTCATACTGCTCAAGTAGTAGAAGTTATTTGCTTTGGGCCAGAATTTTGATCCCTGCATTGCTGCTGTTTGGTCAACTGTAAATCCACCTTAAAAGCAGATTTACCCACAGGGTATCCCATAGATTGAGATTTATTTATTATTTTCTCTTGAAATGTTTAAATGATTTATATGTAATGGATGAACTAGATCTTGGTTTTCAATCAAAATATTCATCCAATTGCAATCTGGCTATACAGGATCTAAGATTTCATTTTAGATAATCAAGTTGAATTAATGATACTTATAGGTGTTGAGGATATTTGATATTCATTTTTCTCATTGTATTAGTCTCCATTGTTGGGACAAAATACCTGACACCTGCAAGATAAAATAAAGGACAGACTTATTCAGGTTTCAGAGGTTTCAGCCCATGGTTGGCTGGATTCAAGGCAGAACCATCATTGTGGAATGCCATGGTAGAGGAAAGTTGTTTAACTCATGGCATCAAAGGAGCAATGAGCAGGGGAAGAACCTAAGAAGAAGGACTTTGACCCACCTAGACACAATCAGAAATAAACTTAATTAATTTCCTATCACCTCTCAAGTCAATCAAGTTGATGATCAAGATCAATAATTTCACACTTTTATCATTTTCCTCTAGTGGCCATTGAATATTTCTGTTTATTCTTTTTTGAGGGGTTCTATTTATTAGTGACATTTAATTCATTTGAGACAATGAGACCCTTGCTTATACTCAGAATTTCAATGTAGCAATGCAAATCCAATATTTGCAATCATACTGTGACTTCCTAGTTTTGTGCCCTGAGACATCTAGACACAAACCACAACAGTAGGCATGGCATATGTTCTATTTGATTCATTTCTCACATTTATGGCTACCAAATGAAATACAGAACACTGATTTGAATTTGAGTTTTAGACAAACAACTGATAGTTTTTAGTATAAATATATTGGGATAAATTTATTAGCTCTTTGTCTGAAATTTAAATTTAAGTCATCACTCCTTATTTCTATCTGCTAAATATAATAGTTTTATTCATATTACAACTAATTCTTCTTTTAGAACAGTCAGTGTTTTCTCTTAACTTCCTGTGCTCCATGGCATTCACCACAGTACAGGAAAGAGTTGCTTATCTACTTCCCATACTAGAAAGTCTGCTTTTTGGGGATGAAAATCTGCATCACCTTCAGCAGTTACTAGAGAAAGCTCAGTGGTTTAAAGATAAGAAATACTGAATAACATTTTATTGGCTAAATGAATGGTGATGGAGAGACAAATAAACAGCCCTATTTAATAGCTCTTTGATAAAAACTGTCTAGGAATTTTACCAGGTAAAACAATTTGGTAATTGTTCCTGAGTTTGCTAACAATTTTTGTATATTTCTTTTATAGTTTTAATTATATATATTTTATGAATAAGACAATTCTTTGTTTACATATCTGTAAATATATATCTGTATTCTTTCCTACTTGGTAAGCATCCAACAGTCAGAAATTAAGGCTTCATCATCTCTTTTCTGCCTTCTACATCAATTTGTTACTCAGTAGCAGATGTGGTTCAAAGAAAGGGTATATAATATACCCTTGGAAGGCAAATGCAAATATTTTAGCTGAATGTAAACATAATGTGCAATTACTGATGAAGAATTGATTTCCAGCTATATTGATAGAAGATTAGTGCCTACCAGACGATTTTTTGAATAAATTGTTCAAATTTGAATTCAGTATTTTAAGAAAGAATACAGATGGAAGATTATCCAGATAAAAGTATCAAAGATAACAACAATGTCTAATATTATGTACCAAGAAATGTGCTGTGATTTAAATGCACAATCTCAAATGAATTTTCTAAATGCTTTATGCAGCCAGCCCTAATCTCTCCACATTGAGATGTGAAAATAGACTTTGATATGTCTCCAAGGTCCTACTTGCATAAATAGTGAAAAGCATCTAAATTTCCTTGCTATTCAAGTCCTTGCTGTTTAAAAATTTCACACTGAATGATATGGAAAGGGCTTGAGGTAAAGGGCTTGTTTATCAAGAAGAGAATTAACTGATAAATGCCATCAGATATTTGGAGGATCATTTTGTGTATTTCTAGAAAACAGAATTAATGCCCATGAGATACATGTTTGGCTAGATAAAAGTGGGAATTTTATAAAACCTAAGGTTGCTAAATGTAAATAATTTATTTAGAATTGGAATAACTGTGTGTGGAATATAACTTGTCTGAGACTCCTCCACAAAATGTGTTTTCCATATTCCTGGAAGAGTTAGAAAGTGATACAGTAAAGGTGAATTTCAGGGAGTATTCAGCAGGTAATTTGCATTAACAGTATCTGTTGCACAGATTCACAATTTACAAAACCAGAACATTTGGCACTTTAAAGATGTTGGCTTTAATGATTACATCTGCAATGGTTCCCTGGCTGAAAATTTAGACATTTTTGAAACTTTCTATAGAACCAGTGGAATATGAAAAAAAGATGACATTTTAAAGCTAGAAGCATTTTAAATCTCTGATGAAAAGGCTTAAAAGCCCTCTTTGGACGTTTTGTTTCACTGTTTATAGTAACGGTCTAAAAGGATCTTTTATCAATGTGAAGTAAGATTTGTATTGTTCTTCAGGGAAATTTTGAAGTAGCTATTAACTTTAATGAAGATATTTTAGACAGAGATGTTAGAGATATCTACATAATTCTGTATTGTTAAGACCAAACTATCCTAATATTCAGGCTTTTCTGCCTATGCGAGAAAAAATGCTTATTTTCTCTATGCAGATATACATCATATTTTGCCCAAAAGAATTGCTTGTTGTTGTGTTAGCTCTTGTTTGAGAATTCACTGACAGAAGATAGGAAATGGTACTCCAGAAATTTGTAATAGAGGAATGTTGCTAGATTGATGAACCTGAAATTTAATATCTCCTGTGTCTGGAATGACAGGCACAAAGAGTTAAAGGTCAATATCTAGGGCTTTATGGAATATATTCATGTTCAAATAATTTGTTCTGTTAAGTTTGAGATTTGGAGTCATGAGATGAGAGGGTATATATGTCCTGACTGTCCCAAATGGATTGTTAATGCACACAAACTCTGATACACAGTTTCACAAGTCCCAACTTGTATTTCTTATTGGTCCAGTTATCTAGACCTGATTTTGAGATTTATTTTTAATTCAGGTGTGCTTCTTGGTTGTGTGAAGCTGTTCTCTCTCACAAAGTGGAAGAACGGAGACTGACAGAGACGTTATTGCCCTAACTAGCAAAAATATGAGGAATAATTTTAAAAAGAATTGGCTAGAGCCTGTGGACTCTGCCAGCAGCCATACATAATGTTGTAAATTACTAAGCTCTGATTCTCTCATTGAAAATGAATACAAGCTTAAACAATGTCATATGAAAGTTGTCACCTCACTGGTCATCGAGCTGCACAACTGCAATCCTAGCACCCCAGGAGGATGAAGCAGGAGGATCACAAATTTGAACCTAGCATGGGCAATTTAGGGACTTAATGAGATAGTCTCAAAACCAAAACAAAAACAAAAAAGCAAAAACTGAGGATGCAGCTCAGTGTGAAGTCCTGGGCTTGGTCTCTGGTACTACATACACAAAAACATTGCAAACTGCTATCTTCTATATTAGAAGTATTAAGAGAAGTGTTGGTACCATGGCTAGAATTTGAAAAAGGACAGGCAATAAGAATTCTTTCCATTATAAACCACTCCCTCATGACCTTAGTATCAGTAACAACTCTAGGATATTAGGTACTTTTAGACTTATCAAGGCAAATGTGCATAGCAGGAACACAGAGAGTAGCTGTTAAGGACCTAAAGAAGACAAAGATAAAAGCATGGGCTATTGTAGACAAATCTGTAAGATGCTACTATGTCTTGTGACTCACCAGGAATTGTTGAAGGACTGTGGTCATGAAAGTACTGCTCTGAACATATCCAAATTAGACAGCCTGCTGTGGGGAGTAGAGTAGACTGGCAGCCCAACAACTGTCTGTGTAGGTTCAACACTGACTTAATTCCAACCATGGCTCCTTCATGTCTCCTGCTAGCTATTTAAACACAGAATAGGGCCAGTCCATTCCTGCAATGTGTAACTCTTTCTAATGGATAATTTTAGCTTAAGGGGTCCCCACTGGTATGGACCAGTTTTCTAAAATGCTGCTTCAGTCTGAGATTCTTCTCATCTAATTCTTTTTCCTTCCTCTTCTTTTCATAGCTGTCAGACTAGCATTGTGCCAATCACAGTTGTCAAACTGACTAAATTAAAAGTCTCTTGGACTCTTAATGGATCACAGGGGCACTATATTCAAGTGGTAGATCACAGGGGCACCGTATTTATCAGTGGCTTTATTCACTGATGTTCTTAGCTGAATGTACTGGTAGGAGGTTGCACCCATTTGGAGGAAGGTCAAAGGTGGTGTGATTTAGAGGTTATGTTTGATAGGGTTGCTTTTCCCCTGTGCCGTGCTTTTCAACCATCATAATTTGGGAAACTTTTCTCTACTCCCCATCCACCATGATGTTCCTGTTTTGAAGCATATAACCATATATTAATCCTTTAAAACCATGAGCCAAGTTCACTTCTTTAATTTGACAATGTAAGGCATTTTTTCAGCAATGGGAAAAATGATCAGTACAGGAAATTTGTAACTGATAAGTGGAGTAGTTCAGTGCTTCACCTGATCATTTGGTTCAGAAGTTTTTGGAAATGATTTGCAGGAAGAGTTTGAAAATATTTGGGCTACAGAAAGCCTCAAATGCTGTCAGTAGCGATGGATAGGTGATTCTTGTGGGAGCTTAGAAATTCACCGTGCTAATAGGAATGTGAAAAATAGAGGTCAGGCTTATGAGTTTTCAGATGAAAATGAGAACTTTATTTAGAGTTGGATTAGAGGTCATCCATGTTAGACTCTGGCAAAAATTTTTCTATATTTTGTTCATATTGTAAGGTTTTTGTGAAGATGAATTTGAAGGTGGTGGGCAAGTGGATTTGACAGAAGAAATTTCAAGGCATCCTAATAGGCAGTGGCATGGATACAATTGGCTGCTTTTAGATAGATTAATAGCAGGAGTTGGGAGCAAAAAGCAGCGTAAAAATTTCTGATG
This sequence comes from Dasyprocta punctata, assembly GCA_004363535.1. Classification (NCBI taxonomy): domain Eukaryota; kingdom Metazoa; phylum Chordata; class Mammalia; order Rodentia; family Dasyproctidae; genus Dasyprocta; species Dasyprocta punctata. The sequence goes on along the minus strand of RJWM01026911.1, from coordinate 17,655 downwards.
AGCTTAAATTTTGACAAGAAGGGAAGCATATGTAAAATTGGGGCCAAAGAATGCTTGACTGATGAGAACATTAATGCCGTTAGTAGCACACCCATTATTTGAGGGAAGATGAGAAGAAAGATGGCTACAGAGCATCTCAAAAACTGCCAAGACCCTCACTAATTGCAGGATCGAGGATTCAAAAATGTCAGCCATTGATCTAAGAAGACACCTTCTGGGCTCCCTGCTCTAGAAGGGCCACCTAGGGAATTGGTAGCATGGGATGCATTTCACCATCCTCTGCCATGCAAACACTTAGAGGCTGCTGGCTATTCTTCCAACTGCCAGATGATTGTTGCAACAAAGATGTGAAGCAGATTTTTTTTTTTTAAGTATGCAGAATACAAGAGTTGTGTGGTGAGGAGGCTTCCACCCAGATTTCAAAGGAAGGCCCGAGAGGTCAGGCATGTGTTCCCAAAAGAGTGTGTACGAAGCTGTTGGAAGAAAGCCAAATATGCAGCATAGGACTCAAGAAGTCAGAGGTGTCGTGAAATGTCTGCTTGGGAAAGCCCAGTTAGTGCAGTCCCTCAAGAGAGAGGTTTCATGGACTGTAATCAAAAAGGAGTTATGCAGTCCCTCTGGAGATCACTTGTCATCACCGTGTGACTTGGGTGATGGGTACGGAGCTGTAGAACATAATGCTTGTCCTACTAGATTTTAGTGTTGCTTTGGTCTAATCTTTTTCTATCCCTCTATTTTTCCCTTTTGGAATGAAAATATTTGCCTTTTATAAATGTACTTTGTGAATATGTAACTTTTTAAAAAAATTTTTGCAGGTACTCACCATTAAGAGTTTTATTTGAGCCTCAGAGACACCTGAACTGGAATTTTTGAGTAATGCTGGAACTATTAAATCTTTGGGGAAGCAATTATGGAGACTTTGTGGAAGTGATTAATGCATTTTTAGTTGTATACAGAATAGCTATATCATGTTAGTTGGGAATTATTAGCCTGTAATAGTGTTTACTTGGACTTTAAATATGGTTTAAGAAGATGTAAGTAATTATAAAATTGACAACGGTTGGACTTCTGAGTATTAAACCTAATTGTTAATTAGATTGGATTAAGAGACTTCTAGAAAGGTGACTGGATCAGGAAGGTACTATACTTATTAGTGGATTTAATTCTCTAGTGTTCATAGCTAAATGTGTTGTTCAGAGGTGGGGCTCAGTTGGGGAAAGGCCCTACTAGGTATATGCCTTTTAATGTCCTGTCTTTTGGGACATTTCTTTCCCTATGCTCTCTCTTCCGGCTGACAGGAAGTGCACATTCTTGTCTGACAATGCCCCCTCCTGTGTGCTGTTTCTTCTTCTTTGGAGCCAGTCAGCCACAGACTGATTCTTCTGAAATCATGAGCCAAATAAATCCTCTCTCCTTTAAATTATAACAGGAATTTTGCTGGGGATTTAGCTCAGTGGCATAAGTGCCTGTCTGGCATGTGCAAGGTTGTGAGTTCGATTCTTGGTACAAAAAAAAAAAAAACAGTGGTGTAACAGGAATTTTGTCCCAGACTGGGAAAGCTAACCAATGCACAAATCATAGTTCGAAGGCTATATTTAATTGTGTTTTCTTGACATAAGACTTCTGTGGATGTTAATTACTTCTTGAAGTCATCATGGGGGACTGGAACTAACATTGGGTATGATAGGTTTAGCAAAAATCTCAATGTGGCCAGAGGTCAATTGCAATGTTGATGTTAATATAAATATGAAGTAATTGAGGTAGATAATTTCAGTTATTTATGCAAGTATGCGTTGGGATTATTAAATTAAGAAGTCATTTTAAAAAATGATATGACCTACTATTAGCTAGGAGAAACTAGACACAAAGTTGTCATGGATAGCATTTGTGTCACCAGAGGCCATGGGCATGCCTGTCGTAAAGATGAGTACAGAGATGGGAGAGGAAAACACAGAAATGTCAAAAGCTTAGGAAGAAGAATTGGTGTGAGAGAGGGGATAGATTCAGACAGTAAAGAGGTATGGAAAGAACTCCAGAGTAAAGTTGTAACATGAATGCAGCAAATATCAAGAAGATGAAAAGGAAAAAAATATACTCCAGACATAGAGGCAAAAATATAATTGCAGTAAAAATGTAGAAATAAAACAGATTGTGACTAGAGTATATACAACATAAACCTGGAAGGTTTCTTCACATCACTAATGTTGGAGACCACTACAAAGTAGCTCTGAGCAAGATTTAAAATTGACTAATTGGCTTTCTATGCTTATCTTTGAGTCTGTGCTAGGCCTAGGCCCCTTGCCTGGCAAAAGGAGTTGATTCATAGTAAGTGAACCTCTATGAATCACTGGTCCTGACTGAGGCCTGTGGTGGCCCGTGATGCCAGAGATACCTCAAAGGACAAGATAAGGCCACTGCTGAAGACACCTGACTCCAACCCCAATTAAGTACATAGAGACTGAAGCTGCAGGCATCTCACTCTTGCTGTCATAAAAGTCATCATGGAGATGAGACAGATCTCCTAAATTGGCATAATTTACTACTTGGAGAAGTCTTTGAACTGATTCCCAAGGTCCTGTTCATTTCATGTACTTTCCTCAGTATCCCCTCTCTTTGTTTGAAAATATAATAAATATGGGCTGCCAGAGAAGCTGTTTGTCTCAGCCCCAAGAGACTCAAACTCTACTAGAGGATTTTGATCTTCCTGGAGCCCTAAAATCATACTACTAGTCTCATCTATTTAAGCCTTCTCTGTACAGTCATTTGGGAGATTGGGGATTTTGGCCAGTATATTAGCTTATGAATTAAAGCCAATGAAACTGAAAGGTTTAATCATTTTAAGGATTTCCAGGGATAATGTAGGTCAAACAGGAAAATAAGGTTACTATGAAGAAAAGAATGAGAATGAACTATTGGTGATCCTGATTCAACCTATTCTGAGCTACAACAGTTGATTCAGGTTGTACTTCTATCAGTAGGTGATAACCATGCTAAGAAATTATGAGATTAAAGATCAATTATTCATGCCTTTAAATACTGGTTGATATCAAACAATGGAAGAATAAATTAATGTTGATCATTTCATAGAAATAGACACATCATTTCAGGGAATGAGTGGATTACATTCTACAAAAGTAATGTTTAGTAGATTTTGCTTTTAAAGTATTCCTATTATTAGTATTATTCTATAGACTTAGATAATCTATTAGCAATTTTTCCCAAGGTTCACTTTTCTACCAGAGGTCATGCATTTAGATACTAGAGAGTAAGAACTGAGTGATTTTCAAAAATGTTGCTAATTGGTTTCTCTAAACTTTATCTCAAAGAATGGAAAATTCAGTTGGAAAATATTCATTTCAGTACAGAATTGAAAGAAAATGTTTACCTTATTTATTTTTATTTCGTGTAAAACAATGCAAAAGTTCTAATTAGGTAACAATTGTCACAAGTTGGTTTAATTCAAGGTAGTTATTTAAAACTAACCAACAAAAACCAGTCCATAATTACTGTATCCACTTCTGTGAAGTGGAATGGGGAGCTCTTCCTTAATTTCAAATAACTAATGGTTCCAAATGTTTCTTTTGTTTTATAATGGGTCAGTGATTCCTCCAGTGCAAAGTGGAATACTGCTAATACCTAATTTACAGGGTTGTAGTAAAGAAAAAGTGCCTGGCGTGTAGTGGGGATTCAGGATATGGTTGCTATTAATACATTGGTAGTTAAATCATGTGCGTATGATTACTAAACATTAGTTGAAGAAGAAAATGAACAAGACCAATGTCTTGAGAAAAACATGCAGCTTGTGCAAAATAAAAAGGCCTACAAGACAAGAAATCTAAATCAGAATTACCAGTGTAGGACAAAAGCACATATAATGAAATAAATCATCAGAAGACCTTCAAGAAGAATGCACGTTTTGTGAAGAAAAATGGACAGTTGCATAAATATATGTGAAGTGAGAAGACAGGAAAGGAAGATTATAAGCCCCTTGAGAGAGATTGAAATGAATTCAATGACAGAAGAGGCAAATGCAGCCAGAAAAATGGATGACTTATTTGTTTTAGTGCTCACTGGGGAGAGCTTGAAGTTGTACTAGAAAGTGAAAAGTTTCCCAGAGGGAGATGGCAAACTACTAAAACTGAAGAACTGGAAAATCATTTACATAGGTAACATCTCATTATAATAAAGCCTCCAGTAACTGTAAATTGTTTATTGGTACAAAATTTTCTTGTAATGATTTTGGGACTGAAATTCATAATTAATTGATTGATCTGGGGATAATAACAGTGGATACCTGCATATTAAAAAGTACAGAAAATAGTCAAAAGTACAGAAAATGATTTATGTTCATAGGTGTGCTTCTTGACATAATAGAGGAATATAAGAATTTTATAAATATGCAAGGTGGAAATGATTAAATATAAAACTTATATAATAACTATTTTAGCAACAAATTATACATAAAAATATTAATCATGTCAAAAAATGCATATGATGCAATACTAAATAAAAGAAAATTACACATTTAGAATAAATAGTGGAAAATAAAAAAAAAACAAAGATGAAAAACTGGGCAAATTCATAACAAAATATTAAAACTGTTGTTTCTGAGTACTGAGTCTGTAGATTATTTATGGTCTTTTTTCTATATTCTTTTTTTATGCTTGTTGAATTCTCTAAAATTAGTAAGTACTTCACATACAGATCGATGCTGACTATAATTTTTACCTTATAAATAAATACATACATAAAGTTTTAAAGGCTATGAAAGAATTATAATTAAAAACACCATCTTTTTTCCCTCGCAAACCATTTTTAATCCTGTAACTATTTCTTATATTTATCACTACACTAGTAAAAAACTGTCATTTATAATTTTTAGACTTACTTATTGACTTATTTATATAGTGAACAGGATTGCTTTTCTTATGCTTTATCCCGCCAAAATTCATGCAATTATCCTTTCAATACATATGCAGATGTATTTCAACCTCATATGTTTGTATTAAATGCATACTTTGTATTTACCCATTGTGAAATCATATATCATACCATGATTGTTTTGTTTTATTCCTTATGTATGTTCTTGTTACCCTTGAAATTTAATAGTTGTCTGTTTTTGTCACAGATGTTTTTATGAGAACCTAGTCTCAAACTTTCAGACACATAAAGCTCCTATCAATTTTTTAATTGCAGCAAGACAGGTCCTAGTTTAACTTGTCTAGAAACAAATCCTGGGAAGGATATCTGGGTGTATTTAATTTGTCAAGTTACTTAAAAGAAGAAGAGTGAAAGAGGTATTGAGCTGGAACAGTAAGTAAATGTATTCTTTGACCTGGGGTCTAACATTGGTCACAAGAAGAGATTTAGGCAGAGTGCCCTCCGATCAGTTACTGGCACAGGTTGGCTTTGTAACCTCTAAGGCATGATAATCCTTTTTGGTCAGGGAAGATCTCCTGGAGAATAAGTAAGGGATGTCCTTAGTGTCTCAGGATGGGGAGTGAGTGCACTGGCCCAGCAGAGTGTACTGTCTGTTTTCTGTTGCTGATTACCCAGTACTACAAACCGGGCAAACTGCATAGAAAACAAGCTTATTTTGGCACCCAGTTCTGGAGGTGTAATTTCAAAGAATCACATTTGGGGATAGGTTTTTGTTGGCAGAAGTCAGAGATGGTACAGGGCTTCATGTTGCAAAATACAAAAAGTACATACGCTTATTGTGTGTCTTTTGGCCTGATTATCTCTTCTTATAAAGCTACCAAATTTCAGTTATTTAGGATTTACCCTAATGATTTTAATTTTAATTTTATTTAATTATTTCCCAAAAGTCCCACCTCTAAAAGGCATAGACAGATGACATTTCTATCACCTTTATATCTCCCAGTGAAGGTTACATTTTGGAACACAAACCCTGTGAAGACAAATCCAGACCATAGCAAACAACATCTAACATAGGTAACAACTTTCTTCTCCCTTTCTCCCTCCCTCTTTACTGCTGATTCAGTATTTGACTATCTTTGGTCTTTTCAGGCAATTACAATGTGTCTTCCTGTTTTCCAGCTATAAAAATTCTCTTGACCCTGTAACTGCCTTCATTCTTTTGCAATTTTTTATTACAATCTTAGAGTCATTTAAAAACTTGTGCATCTTTTTCAGCTTTAATTTTTATTAATATGTGTTTCTAATACATAACAATTGTAGTGTTTATTGGGAGTTGGTACATATGCATAGCACATTTTAACTCTTTTTTTTTGCCATCCACTCCCCCTTTATTCCCTTCCCCCACCTTCTAGCTCTTGGTCATTGGTAACTGAAATGCACAGACCCTTCTCAGAAGAAGTATAAATGACCAATAAATATGTGAAAAAATGTTCAACATCTCTGGCCAATAGAGAAATGAATATAAAACAACACTGAGATAGCATCATGCTCCACAAAGAATTGCTGTCATCAAGAAATCAAATAATATGAATGCTGGTGAGGGTACAGGGAAAAGGGAACACTTCTATGTTACAGTAAATTTTAAGAGATAAACTCATGTAATCAATTTTCCATGTTAAAATAAAAGGTATGATTGTTTCTCATAAAATAAATTTTAACATACTTGATTTTCATACCACATTGACAGAAATTACAAAGTCAATTAATAAATTATATTTTAATTGTATCCTGAACACCCAAAGATAATGGTTTTTTTTGAGCAAAATGGAAACATTTTCTTTTTTGTAAGGATAATCCATGCACATAAATAAATACTTAAATTGATAGAATAAACAACTGTCACTTGCAATTTTGGATTGTTTGTTATTGCTTGTAGAAGGTACATTGATCCTGTCTGAAGTCTCATTTGATATTTTACCTGAGAAGTAACATTTTTGGGGTTCAGGAAGAAACTTGAAATCTCAAAATTCTTAGCATATGAGACCCTATAATGTACAAATAAAAAATGCACTTCTCATTTTCTCAATTCTTTTTCTAAGTCAGATTTCAGCCTTTTGTTCCCAGAATAAAATTTTCCTGACTGTAACTTCACTGTAACATATGCCCATAATAAAAAGAAAAAGCTGCCTCTCTGGAGGATAACTCAGCCAAGGAAATTCCATTTTTATGAGGAAGCACAGTTTCTTTGAGAAGGTTGATTGACTTGGAATCTAAAACCAGTTCTTGCTGGAATATTGAGAAGGGTGCAGCACAACAAATTTATATTATTATAATCTGATTACTCAATGAATAAAAGTTATTAATTTGCTCAAGCAATAATTAAAATATTGGTTAATAAGACTTGTTATGTTTACTACAATATTCTCCCATTGGTTGATAGTTTTATTCTTCCTACAGTACTGAGAAGTATAACACATGGCATTATTCATACATGACAGATCAAGTAAACAGTGAGTGAACTGGCAAATGTACCATACCTCTGAGAGCAGCCAACCAAAGTCTAGAATTCTGGAACTCTGAACTGAGACCTGTATTCTTTTAACTACAAACTCATGACTTCTTCTTATAGGCTGTGCATAAATACCTCACATACTTTGTCCTATGGCTGTTCTCTGAGATTTAAAAAGAATTCTATTGTTTGTAACTACTGTAAGTGTTCCTTCAAGTCAATAGATTATTATCTTGAAACAGTACATAAATGATGATTTATTAAACCTATACTTACTTTTAAATAGCAATTATTAGCAGCTAAACTACTTGATATTTATGATTGTATAAAATCTAACCATTAGCATTCACAACATTTTTTGAGGTGTATTCAACTCTGGATATTCATTATGCTTTTGTATTATTTTCCCTGCAACCTTAATTACTTTTGTCTCTCTGGGTTGAGGAAACTTCAGAAAAGGCTTTGTTCATAAGGAGCAATCTTAGCAATAGTTGGTGAGACCGGGTCAAAGGAAATTTACCACTTTATCATGTAAGATATTTTGACTTAGTAGAGGGATTATTTTCTTTAGTAATAAGTCCCACAGGTGGTCATGGGAGTCACAGTCAAACCTAACAACTATTTGGCCTCAAAGAGTTATAGATAATCAGCAAAATAGTTCCACAGTTGCTGTCAAATGGGTGGTGGGGATGGTTTACTTGCACATTTCAGAAATAGATTTCTCAGTATCTGTGGAATTAAAAGTATTCCGTATGTTCTTCCAAATAGTTCTTTGTAAAATTTGTAGCAGCAAAAAGAAACCCTTCCATTTTGTAATATTTTCTTTGTGGTTCTAGAAAACAGCTATGTTTTCAGTACAATAAATAGCAGTCATGTATGAATGCAATATTTTAAAACAGTGTTGACAAAAGCTGCAAAACATTATCAGAGGTTAATGTTGGTGGCCATGAGACAGATATCATCCATAATAGAGAGTTCAGCTGCTTATTATTAGTAGGTTTATCTTCATCATATGACTCCTGGCTTTTAAGTCATCTGTGCTCTAAAAGCCCTAGTTGATAAAAATGAAGAATTCAGGAAGGACAAGGACTTAGCCTATAGTCAATAGCTATCTTAGCTTGATGAGATAAGAAGATCGTCAGCTGCTAACAATAATCTAGGACATCTAGTACTGAGAAGTGAGAACTCCAAAGACTCAAGAAGAAACTTACTGACAAGCAAGGAGACTAACATATTCTGTATCAAACTGGTTGCTGTGTAGAGTGGAAGTCATCTAGTTTCAGAATGGGACAAAGTCAACAGTGAACCAGAAACATTAAAAAGGTAGATACTATGAAAGTCACTGAGAAGAGTTCCAGGAGTGGTATAGGATGAGAAAGGAACAAAATGCTAATTTAAGGTGAGAGGGGAATATGAGTCTGATAGAGGGAATTTCATCAGGTTAGCAGCTGCTATGGGGCTGTTGTGTAAGTGCAGGTGAAGTGAGATTGTAGGTCTTTGTAGAGAGAGATCTCTTTGCTTGGCTTCCCAGAGCCAAATGCTTAATCTTACTGTGGCTAGAGAGGAATTGTGCTGAAATCAATGAAAATTTTCAAGGATGCTTGCAATCATGCTTTTTTGGTTGAAAGTTAATGAAGAAGGAAAAAACAATGTATATACTTGAGAGAGGAAGATCCTTCTTGGGAAAGTAAGATCCTTCATAAACCTGATTTAATTTGGATCATTGTTCTCTTATTTTTGTCAAAGTTGATAGGGTAATGTCTTACTCTGTTCAGGCTGCTAAAGCAGAATATCATACATTAAATGACTAGAAAGCAATGAAGTTTGTTTTCTTACTGCTCTAGAAACTTGGAAGTCTAAGATTAAGGCACCAACAGATGTGTTGTCTGGTGAGAGTCTGCCTTTTGATTAATAGACAATCTTCTTGTAGTTGTATTATTTTTGCCTCTTTGCTGAGGAAGAGATGAAGAGTTTACTAGGGGCTGGTTTATAAAGGTGCTAATCTCATTTATGAGGGTTCTGCCTTCAGGACTGATTTCTAATACCTCACATTGTGGGTCAGGATTTCAATCTGTGAGTTTTAAGGGAACATAATGATTCAGTCTATAACAGGTAGCAGTAATGAAACTAAATCCTAAACATAAAATAGAATGTAAATTCTACTGTTTCTATTTTAGATATTCAAAGGCAACCTTAAAGTTCTTGTTTTATCATGAGCCATAACAAACTGCAAATTTGAAAGAATTACTTTACTTTACTTTCATGGCATAGTATTTCCCTTGTGTGCTAAGTAAGGCAGATGAATGATAAATAGTTATTAAATTTTAAATATTAAAGAATTAAAGCATTTTTCCTTGAAGGTTAAGCATTTTAATGAGGTAATTTTGGGAGAAAAAATATGTAAGCAATGTATATTTTTGTTTATTGGTTTTGTTGGTTTGCACTGGTAATTTAAAATTAGCCCTCAACTAATTGTGAACATCTCCCATCATTTTGCATTGAAAGTGAATAATCCGTTTGTAAGACAATGTTTGCTCTCTCTCTCTGCTTAGTTTCCAAAGGTATAAAATGAGAAGATTGTCTGAACTGGTAACTAAGTCATTTTTTGATCCGTTTTCCATTCTATGTATATTGAATTCATGCTACTCCTAAAGTACATATAATTCTCTCATTTCTCTCTGACTAGAATTGCTTTATATTTATTTATTCTTTGTCTCTGCACATTAGCTATTTATAAACTTGAAGATTCTGTGATAGGCGTATTACTACAGTAAGGCTGCTTTTATTCTCTGATGCACTAATTCCAAAGTGGCTGGCCTCTTCTAGCTTGTTTTCTGTATAGCACATAAGTCTCTCATGGATAGGATGAAATGAACTTGTTCATCTATCTGTTGTTTATTTAGTCTTACCTAGACATTCCAGTTTTACAATTTACTTTTTCCCCCTTCTATTTGTATGGTTTATTTCCTCAATGCAATAATGGAAATATACTCTTTGCATTTTCTGTTCATTTTGATAGAGTTTTGGTCATTATTCCTGATGGTCTTCTAAAATCACTCACTAACTTCTGCAGAATTATATGTGTCTGTTTTTTTCCCCATGTGATGTGATGCTTTTCTTTGTTTTCTTTTTCTTTTTTGTTTTTCCCCTCCCAACACACAAAGCAACTTTTCTTTGCCACAATAATTCTGTTTCTCATTTTTTATCATCTGCTGAATTATTGAGAGAAGAGTCTTGGTGGAATTCAGAAACAGAGGTTGTGTTTGTTTGTTTCTTAGTCTTTTTTTCCCCATGCATTCATTATCAAAGACTCTGGTTAGGATGAATTTATGTTCAGGCTTGATCTGTATGATGTTTAACATAGTCAGATATCTCTTCTGTGAGAATACAGGCAGAGTAGAACTATTTCAAAATGCTGGAGTTGAGACAATAGCTAATGATTGTACACTGCTAAGTTCATATCAGGAAGATAGATTTGTTCATTAGAGATTTCTTATAATACATAGTATTATACTTACAATACATATATAATACATAGTATTAAGGTAGACTGGTAAAGTTAGTGAAAATTCTTTTGGATCTGTGTTCCATTCTTCTGGGTAATGTTTACATATCTAATCTACAATATGTATGTTCAGTCAAATCAGTGAAATAATGGGTTATACTCTTAGTTATACTCTTGCATTTTCTTTACTCCTTTCATGAGAATTATTGTAGTCTTAAAGATTTTATTTTCATTGTCATGAATCCTTGATCTTAAGGAACAGAAACCAACTCAAATTATCTAAAAAAATATTACAATACAAGAGAAGAAGCTAATGAAAATCAAGTGCAAAAGGACTAACAAGTATTTTCAAGAACAGAAATATCACAAAATCTCAACTCTGTCTTTCAAAAGCTTCTGATTTTACTTTCCTCTGTCTACTTCATTTCTTTCTCTCTGTCCTCTAAGTTTTATTCCTACTTGTCTCCAGCCTATTAGGACTGGTCTTATATGCAGTGTTTCATTCAGATCAAATGAAACGGAAATCCTTCATAAGATTTGCTCTGTTTTCACTCCTTTCTTTGCCAGGCTATGGATATTGGGACTTTTGGAATTCTCTGAATGGGCCAACCTTAAATATCCAACCAGAAGCTATGGAAATTCCTCCTTTTGCACAGTCTTCTGAGGATGATCCATGCAGCAGATCTGTGGATCCTTGGACACTAATATTAGCTATGAGATGGAAGTTTTCAGGGAGTCAATGGACCTTGGATATGTCCTGCTTCAAGGACAAAGTTCAGTGTATGAAGATAAAAGAAACCAGCCATAAACCAGGGCCACTGGTCAATTCTCCCTACGTTTTCCCCTCTTTGCTGGAAAATTTGTGGATTCTTTGAATTCTATATTCAAATTTGTAATCATAATGATATACCTGTCAACACAGAAGGTGAGATCATATTTTTAAACAGTGTGTTAACTTACTCTTATAACATTTAAATTTTTAGATTGCCAGCATATAAAGTTCTATTTATATTACTGGACTCCACAAATATGGGGAAGCTATTCCAATGTGGGTATCTATAAAACATTCCCTGATAATCAATGGACTTGGTCTTTATGAGGCATTTGAAATACTCTTGGGGTAAACCAGTTTTCCTAAATTGAGTGAGGTGTTCATACCTAGATGTTTCACATATGGTAAAATCAGTTGTTTAATGTTAAATACATTCCTTTGTAGTTCTGATATGATGCCCTTATATTTCACTCATTCAGCACAGCTTTTATTATGAACCCATTCTAAAACAGGCATGAGGATCAAAATAATAAGCAAAATTATATATACTCCTTATATTCATGTAATGAAAAGATAATTTCAGGACTGAACCTGGAACCACTATTATCTACCTTCTTATTAACCTTCACATACTAAAACTCGATATGATTTGACATCTTTCATCTAATTCAAAACAAATCACTTATCAAGTCTGGTTGATATTAACTCCGAATTGTTTTTCTACTTCATCTTTTTTTTTTCTTTCTTGGTGCCAGGGATCAAACTCATTACCTTGCACTCACACTTGCCAAGTAGGCATTTATGCTGCTGAGCTAAATCCCCAGGCCTTTACTTCGTCTTCTTTTACTCACTTATACTACTATTGATTATCATGTTAATATACCTTCTTTTACTCAGGCTGTCTTTTGAGTTTTTTTTTTTAATTTCATCATTATCATTATCATTTTTATTACTGAATTTTTAATTTTTATTATTTTTTAGTACTTAGAATTGAAACCAGAGCATTTGTACTAAGCTATACTCCCAGCTAATTTTTATTTTGTTATAAGTTCTCTTGCCTGAATTTTCCAGGCTGGACCTGAGCTTGTGATCCTCTTGCCTGAAATGTCCAGAGTGTTAGAGTTACAGATGTGCACCACACACCCAGATTGTTTTTTAAGCAATGCAGGTCTAAAACATAAAACTATCCAGATACTTATTTTTGTTATATATTCCGTCTATCTTTTTGATCTGGCTCTTGTTTTCTTTCTCTACCTATTAACTCATCCTTTTCCCATTAACTCTTTATATAATACAATTTAATGCACCTGGGATAAAAGACTTTCCATGAACATCCTTCTGATTACTTTCCTCACAGTTTCCATTCACTCTCTAAAATTAAAATATTAATTTGAACAGCATCAGTCTCTTATTTCCATTCTTTGCTCCTAATATTTTCTCTTCTTAAGGACCACATTTTTAAAAATCAAAATTCAAACTTTTAATCTTACCCACCTTTTACCCCAAATATACACAAAAACCACCATTAGGTTGCTTTCCAATAAGCTTTATTCCAAGTGCCCATGTGTACGACCATCAGAACATATTCTGAATTAGTGTAATAGTTGCCTACACACATGCCTGTATTCATTTTGGCAGGTTTTAACTACCCAAGGGAAGTACAGCTTTTAGATAAAGTAAGTCATCGATAAATACATTAACTAAGTACATAAATATATTTCATAACTTGTAGTTTCTCAGAGTTGATGCACTAACGTCCTTTCTATTTAGAGGTTTATTTTATTGGTCTTGTTCACCTTGTAGTTCCTATCGTAGACTTTTTCAAAGGAAACGTTTGTATTTCTAAAATAAATTACGAAGAAAGTAGTGTTGTATTGCATTCTGGCAAAATAAAGAAGGTCAGAAATTTTCACCTAACTCTATACACTTACAATGAATGAACTCAGGCTTTGCATCCCGGAAAGAGTGATATATAAACTCTTCATCTTCAAGTGTTGTCAATATGCAAAGTAGCAACCTTTGTTTTAGAAATATAAAGATGACCTGCATTCTAAGAAAGTTTGTACCATCACAAGTATAAGAGAATAGCTTGCTGAAATAGTCTCTAGCTTTGAGATGATGACTAGGTAGAATTCCAAAGCCTCGGGCTCCCATGGTAATTGACTTTATCCAGGACCGCAGTACGTTGCACAGGTTGTAGGAATGATCATTGACATATATAAGCTTCAAAAGTGCCTTAAGTAAACTTCAAATTATATTTATACAAATTCAGGAAACAGCAGTTGGAGTAAACTATTCAATTTGACCACTTAAATCCAAGTGAATAGATCATAAATTTTGATACTATATTTCATTTTCTTCTGGTACAAAGTACTTTGCAATTCTTTTTCTTTGATCAATAGGTTATTTCATTTTCAACTACCTGAACATTTTTGAAATTTGTTTCTGTTAATGTCTAATTTAGTGCCATTGTAGTAAGAGAATATCTTTTTTATAATTTGAATCATTATAAATTAAGTGAGGTCTATTTTCTGTACTGGAATATGATTTATCAGCATGGAATATATTAGACATTAGAAGTATGTGAATAAATGACATGGAAAGTTTCAGAAATTTGTAAATTTCTGTTTAGTAGATTTAGAATCTATTATAAAAAATGTTATGCATGCTAGAAGAGTATGAGCAAGATTCTATAGAGGATTGCTGTGGTATATTTAGTGAACAAATTTTGATTTACAAAGAATCTTCACTTTGTTGATACTTTTCAAAATATAGAGTACATGTGAAATCTCAGATTTATCATGTTTGGAAGTCAAAAAGATTTGGTTTACATTACATGTTCAGAAAAATTTTGGAACAAGTCAAGTCTGGTCATAGTTCAAGGAGTAGTTTTAAGGATTAGGCAATGAAAAAGTTTCATTGAATCAGGGCCAAATGAGTAAAAAAGCCTTTAAATTTGAACAGCAGTTTTAAGATTTTACCTTAATTTAACATTCAATAAGATTTTCTTGAGTTCTTTATGTATTCTAGATAGTAGTCCTATGAAGAACAGCAGGCAAAAGATTTTCTTGCTCTGTGGATTATCTCTTCACTCTGTTGGTGCTTTCTCTGACTGTGCAAAAGCTTTTTATTATGATGAGATCCTAGATTGTTGATTCTTTGTGACAGTTTCTGTGTGATTGGGCTTTTATTCATGAAGTCTTTGCCTGCACCTATGTTTTCAAGAGTTCTGCCTACTCTCTCTTGTAACAGTAGAGGTCTTTTATTTCCTTTGTTAGATTGATTCCTAGGTATTTCAAAGTCCAACACTCATTCATGAGAAAACCTACAGAAAACTGGAATAAAATCTTCTTTATCTCAACCTGATAAAAGTCATCTAGGACAAACCAGCAGCCAGCATCATACTAAATGATCAAAAACTGAAAGCTTTCTCTCTAAAATCAGGAACAGTACAAGGGTGTCCACCATTACCTATTCAATATAGTTCTTTAAACATTGGCCAGAGCAATTAGACAAGAGAAAGAAATAAAAGGAATTAGTATAGAAAAGGAAGAAGTTAAATTATCATTATTTGCAGATGACATGATACTCTATGTAGAAGACTTCAAAAGCTGCACCAAAAGAATGTGTATCCATGTGTATAGCAGCACAGTTTTTAATAGCTAAATTTTGGAACCTATCAACCAAGGAATGAATAAAAAAGTTTTTTTTAATACAATAGAGTACTATTCAACTATAAAGAAATATAATTAGAGACATTTCTAGATAAATGGATGCACATTGAAACAACATTCTTAAGTGTAATAAATTGGACACACGTGTTCAAATATTACATGTTTTTTCAGGTGTGAGAAACCAAAAGTGTAAATAAGGGCCAAAATGCATAAAAGATATTGTGAAAATAGGAAGAAAATATTGAAATGGGAAAGAGAAATAGGAGGGGGAGGGGGATAGGAAGGAAGGGAAAAGAAAAAATTTAGGAGAGAAGGAAAAATGGAAACCCTTGTAAATAAGGAGAAGAGAGACTGAAAGGAGGACAAAGGGATGGAAAAAAAAAGAATCAAGGTATATCATGTACAGGGACAAATTCCCTGCGATGAATGTGATCATTATGTGTACCTAAAATGTACCAAAAAACTTAATTTAAAAAGCATTCTTTAAGAGGGAATTGTTAATTACATTTTACCATGTCTAACAATAGACCAAGTCTCCTTGGACTCAGAATTTCCTTATTAAATACTGAGACACATAATCTGAATGAGAGCCAATGTGTGCAACCAGTGAGGCCCTGTGTTTTGTGAAAAGTTGCACCTAAATCATCAAGTATGTCAGATGCCTGTGTGAAACTGACATCTCCCCAGTCAGGAGTGTATAGACAAAGAGCCATATGGTCTCTGGATAATAATCTTATTATTTTTTCTTTATTGAGCACTTATCTCTGAGTCACTAAAGTGATTTACAAGAATTATCTCATTAGTTCATTTAATATTCTTATGAAGCAGAGACACGGCAGTGCATAGTATCTCTGTTTTATGATATAATTCTCTAGGTACAGCCTGGGTAATTTGATTAGATAACTGAGCTGGATTCATAATATGCTAACCTAAAGAAATTTTCTTTCCAACTTTGAAAACATTACTGCCATTCAAGACATTCCCACCAACAGTGGAAAAATGTTCCCTTCTCCCCACAGGTGCACCAGCATTCCCTGGTAGGTTTCTTGATAACAGCCATTCTTTCTGGGGTGAAATGAAACATCGGAGTTTTTTTAATTTGCATCTGCTGAATGACCAGTGATGTTGAACATTTTCCATATGTTTATTTGTTATTCATTCTTATTCATCTGAGAAGGATCTATTCATTTTAGATCTCCATGTTTGGGTTGGACCTTTAAATTTGGAGGATATGATTTTTTGAGTTCTTTAGGTATTCTAAATATTAATAGTTTGTCTGAGGAATAGATGGCAAAAGTTTGTTCCTATTCTGTGGGATGTCTCTTCACTCTGCTGATTTCTTCTGCAGTAAAAAAAAAAATTAATAAGATGAAATTCCAGATTGTGTATTCTTTGTTATCTTCCCATGTTATTGGACTTTTGCTCATGAAACCTTTGCCTACACCTATGTCTTCAAAAAGTCTACTAATTCTCTCTTTCAGCAGGTTTAGGAGCTAGCTTTTTTTTTTTTAGGTGTTTTTGCCAAAGTGCATTATTATGAACTTAAAATTTTGATAGATTCTCTGATAATTCAACAAACATATGTGAGAAATACGCTATATGATAGAAAAAAATAAAGCATGCTTACTTTTGAGGAGATTTTTTGGAGTTGTTACTCAAAATTTACAAACAGAAAAATTCATTTAGGATATCACATACATTTATGCATTACTATATAGATATTAACGTTTTTCTCTATATATTTATACATAATGTGTGTCTATTTGTAGTATCAAGATAAACATGAAATACAGTAAAAATTTTCTATCAGGGTTAAATAGACTACTATACACATATAATTTTAAAGAGAGCTTGATTATAAACATTATTTGCTACCATTTTACTTTGAATAAAGGACAAATTGTTTTGGAGTGGTCTTCAAGGTTGTGCATTAACTAACTTCACTACCTATCCAACCTTACCAAATCGGAAACCCTGTCATCTTTGGCCTTTCCTCAAATTTCCACCTTGTCTGTCCACATATCTGGCTTCAACATTCAAGTTGCTAAGGTAAGCAGTGTCCTATACACTCTTCATTCCAGTGATTGGTCCACAGGCCTCTTTTTTGATAACCTAGCACTAGCTGATAATTCTCTCATTTTAAAGCACTTCATTTACTGGTTTTCTTTCTATGTTGCTAGATGTTTGACCTTTTGCGATTTCTTCATTTCTCACATCACTTAATACTGGTGTGAGGGGCTTTCCATTCATTTTATTTTATTTTATTTTTATTTATTTATTTTTTTTTTTTGTAGCACTGGGGATCAAACTCACA
>RJWM01026910.1:0-27485 GCA_004363535.1 Dasyprocta punctata | reverse complement strand
AAAAAAAAAAAAAAAAAAAAAAGTAAAAACAATTAGGGAAAACCTGCTGGAAAAGAAAGTAATTTTCAATGGCTTTGAACTATTCTCTTGAGTCTTTATAAAAATCTGATTGAAATGAACGATTCTGCAAACGTCACTTATTGATGGCTTCCTCCCATAGGCAGTGAACTCCTGTGAAATCGTGTGGTGGTAACTGTGAAAGAAGTGATATGCATAAAATTACTCCTCTGGTGCAATTAGGACCATAAATCAGCTCACAATCAATCTCTTCCTTCGGTTTTGCTGATTGCATAGATTACAACAAAAATTAAGCTGAGGGAGAGTAGCTGAGCAGCCCTAGGGGACTCTAGACCTTCCTGATGGAGCCGCAGCGAGGTTGACAGAAGGCAAGAAGAGCTCCAGGAGACCTGCTATGGCATCAGCATCCTCTTCCTGGGGAGAGAGATTTGTCTTGTCACTGGCAGAGATTGTTCTTCACCTATACGCTGGACCTTCCTTGGAATGCTGCTGGCTCAGGGTGCACCAGCTCCTGTGACCGCTGCCTGGCACGGACCCAACCCTTCTGATCCTAAGAAGATCCCCAAGCGTGAGTGTCAGCCATGAAAACCCTGCAGAGACTTTGACTTCAAGGAGCTTGCTATATAAAGAAGCTCCACTGGCATGCCTGGAAGAAAGAGAAAGTTATCCTCTAGTTAACTCAGAATTCTTAAGTGCTAATAAAATACTTCAGTTCGTCTTTGAGAGGACCGGATCACTGGCACGTCCTCCAAATGCTTCCCTTTCAGTGGCGCCTGTAGCCAGCCATGGCAGGAATATTGATTGAGAATAACCTAATGAAATATGAGTGCCGGCGAATGTGTTGGGAAAAGAGTAGATCCAGTCTGTGAGAGTTATATTGCAGAAGAATTGGGCCCATTAGGTGCCTTGTTGAGTATTCAGGAGAGACACTTTTTTGCTTTATAAAGCATGCCTTGGTTTGCCTTATGGAAAATTTATTGTTCATTCATTTGATGTACTCTTTTAAGAGGTCAACTTTGACTTTCCGTACTCTCAGAATTTATTCTTTACTCCATTGTTCTTTACAAACTGTCCTTATTGAATTTCTTTATGCATTTGAGTTGTCAAATAGCCAATGCTCTCTTTAAACAGATTTATAAAATTAGCAGATATTTTGTGAGGAAGCAGGATGAAAATCAGGCTTACTGGTGCCAGTATATTTTAGGACAGAGAGAACAAATTAGTTAACTTTCTCTGTTTTTAGAAATATAACATGAAAAGTTTATGTACCCACACTTTCACAAACCACCTGCCTGCAAAATTGGTGGACCAGCAGGACTAATATGGTGAAAACGTTTAATATCCATGAAAATGTCTAGGCTCAGCTTCTTTTGTGGTATACGAAGAGCTTTTAGAAGCATGTTTCAATAGGTAGCAAACACAGAAGGAAAGGGATACCTGAGGTCATTCTTTAATTTCTCTTTCATAGTCACTGACGGGGCTAGTTGATATATTGATTTTAGCCCTAATAAGCAAGTCAGATTATTTTATCCATATGATTCATCTGAAGTAGCCTATTTGCCTTAAGGAAATAAAATATTTCTCAGCTCATGTTAGTCAGCTTTCTGGTACTATCACAAGTATCTAAGATGATTGGTAAAAAGAAAAGGGTTATTTTGGTTCAGTTTTGGAGGATTCAATCCACAATCAATGAACCTTTTGCTTTCTGATCTCTGATTGGGGTTCCTGGTAGTAATGAGAGGAGTATGTGGAGGAAAACTGCTCACCTTATAGTGAGGGAGCGGAAAGAGAGAAAGAGAAAGGGGGTCCATAATCTGTTTGGGGCATGTCCCCAAGACCTAAAGACCTCCCGAGAGGCCCTGTGTCTTCAAGTGTCCTCCACCTCTGACAGCACCTCTGGGTTTGGGGTGCAGCCACCTTTGAGGAACACTGAAGTTCAAACCGTAGCACTGAGCTGAAGACAAATTGCTATGCAGTGTGATGTTCTCTACAATAAAGAAATCTCAGCACCATGACCCAGAAATTTTTTTCTTCCAGTTGATTCTGTGGCATCAGGACTTTGTATTTTCAAGGTGAGGAAACTGATTCAAGTATGTTGTGGTAGAGTGTCCAAACTAAGGATTCAGTAGAAAATAGTTCAGATAAAAGTTTCCACCTTTTAGATTAGAAAATGTACCTGTTCTTGACCTGGCTACCTTTTTGGTTTTGTTGTATGCTTTCTGTTACCAAACCTCTGCAGTACTGAAATATTTCCAGTCCCTGACTGTTCTAAGTGGTTTTGCTAATCTGTTTCCTTGGTTAGGAATATTTCGTATCTTCTTCAATTTCCCCAAACTAATTGCTACATAAAATGCTTCTTTTTAAAAATTCATCTTAATTTTATTTTAATGAGAACATTTAATTTGAGATCTAACAGACTTTTAATTGAGAGAATGGTATGCTGTTGTACAATATCACCAAGCATATGGGGGTGGGATGTATTCATCTTGCTTACCTGAAACGACTTTTGACTATCTCTCAGTCTTCAGTAGAATGAACCACTTTTTCTTTGCAACTCTGCTGTAACCTGGTATGGTCTTTCAGCATAAGTACAATGTTTTCTATGTAGTAATTTTATCTCTGTCTCTTCTTATAAATTTAACAGACATTTGATGCCAGTGGTCACATATAATTCTTATTTACATATTCTCAGTGCCTATTCATTGCGCGAAACAAGGATGAATAAATGAGAGAATGAACAGGAATAAAGCCCCGTGTGATGAATGTTGCCCTTCTGATCCAAAGCAGAGATGGCAAACATGACCCGAATTCCGCATGCCCCCATGTTTCCATATGCAGACAGATTTTTCTAATTAGGAAAGCTTAATTGGATTAGTCCACTGGTGCCTACATGTAGGCAATCTAAGCCACCAGCACTCACGACTTTTTTCTAGCACAGCCATAGAAACCAGTGTAGTTACACAGCACAACAATATTCAGGTGCTTATGACAGCAGTGAGGAACCATCGTGCTGGATGGGGATCTTGCATATTCCTGACCCCTGGACTGCACCTGTGGCCAAGGGTTTTGTTCTCTGACTTCCAGCTGGTTTGGCAGGAAACCTGGACTACATCCTCTTTAGTTCCTTTCCCTAAACTTCTGTACCCTGAACTTTTTTCACTTGTTCCTCTGATATATTTTCCTCAGCTGTACCAGTGGGAGGATGCTTTCTGTGTCCTGTGAGGACCTGACTGCTAGTCCTCTAACATGGACATAATTTTAACGAGTTGTGCCTGTGTATTAGTTACCATCTGTATGCTGGATACAAGTGCAACTTTTTTTTTTAAAGATGATGTTTTTAATATTTCTTTCTCCCATCCTAGTTGATCACTGAGTGTGCTTCCCCCTTGGAAACATCAGTTTACATGGCAGTTATTCAGGTCTTCCTATCTGGTGTCACAGAATGAGGATTCTTTGACTCTACCCTTGAAGACATAAGAGCAAGCTCTGGTTCCTGCAAGACTTACGTATAGAAAACGCTGTGCATGTGGGATGTGCTTGCTGCTGTTCCCATTTCCCAGAGGGCCTGGTGCAGGGCAGCCACTGTGGGCAGAGAGTGACAGCAGCTTTCAGACTCTGAGGCAGCCAGGACTGTGAACCTCAATATTAAGGTGGGGACAAATAAGGCATAAAGTACAACCTTTCATTTCAAAGAGAGTTATTTTTAAATAATGAATGAAGTGATCACAAACCCTTTGTTCTGACACTCTAAATTCTTCATTGCTTTCCTGAAGAATGTTTCTAATTTTGTGGTGGATTAACTGATGGTCACCTTGGAACACCCAGTTGAACTGAGTCAGTGTGGTGCTGGGTGTGGGAGAAAGGCCCACCTGAGGACTGCT
Organism: Dasyprocta punctata; assembly: GCA_004363535.1. Lineage (NCBI taxonomy): Eukaryota > Metazoa > Chordata > Mammalia > Rodentia > Dasyproctidae > Dasyprocta > Dasyprocta punctata. The sequence goes on along the minus strand of RJWM01026910.1, from coordinate 23,586 downwards.
GCCAGCAGCATAAAAGGAGAACTGGAGGGGAAGATCGTGTGCTATTGATTCTCCTGGAGAAGTCTGTCACTGGCTTTCCTGATATGAACTCTGCTGTTCTCACCATTGGAAGAGCTCGGGTCTTCACTGTCACTGGAAATGGCTTCAGTTCTCTTTCGGGGAGCGCTGGTCCTTACCTTGAACGTAACTTCCTGCCTCCAGGGCAGATCCCTCAGCCTGCTGGCACAGATCCTCCTTCCCACTGACAGAATTTCTAGCTTCCACCACTAGCCTGTGGGCCTTCCCAGCACAGATCCTTGATACAGGCTTGCACGAGACATGTCGTGGGTCCTAGGCCTTCAGCTGGACTCATGGAGGACATAGCCATGGGTTCTAGTTATTCACCTGGACTTGTGCAGTACATTACTGTGCGATCCAGGCCCTCAACTGGATTCTTTGACTTTCTAGTGCATAGACAGATCTCTTGTGCTTTTCTACATTTGACTTTTTGGGTAATATTATAAAATAATCCTATAAATTATGTGTCTTGTATTAAATCTTTTCCCTTGTGAACCCTGACTACAATAATTCTTTTCCCCTCTTCCATTCAATCCCAAATCAAATCCATGCTCTAGCAATGTCTATGGACAGAGCTTGCACGCATCAGATCAATTTGTGATCAATTTTACTTCAGAATGAGTTTGTCTATGTAGTACCTTATGGGTAAAAATAAACCCTAGTTTTGCAACTAACACTTATTTTCACAAATGTAGACTTATTTCTCTCATTTGTTGGCAAAATCAACTAAAATATTTCTTTCAGGGTCCTCATTTATACTGAAAATATTGTTTTATTAACTACCCAACCTATATTACAAATATGACTACTATCACAAACAACTGGCCTCATTAAATTTTGAACAGAGCTAAATATTTTGTAAATTTGGACAGTATATAACCTCTTGATTTCCAGAGCATTAATAAACTTTTTCCTTTATAATAAAGGCTATGATTTTTCTCATTTTGATCAAACCCTTAAATAAATATGATACAATGATAAATGGAAATATTAAGAGAGTCTTCCCCAGGGTCTGCGCTGTAATGAATCACCTTGCTCAGTGTGGTTTGTGGTTTCTAATCCAAGGGGAAGAAAGCTGAGAGTTCAGTGTAAGGTAACTATGAAATTATGCACTAACAGAATAAACTGGGCTGAAACATGGAGTTACTAAGATTGCAGCATGTAGTTGAAATCAGAGTGGCTGTGCATTTCAGAGAAAAGGAAAAGATGCTTGTTAGTAAGAGAGAGAAAATTGCCCCTGCGGTGCATGGATGGTATTCTATGTCCTCTTGTCTTTCAGGGGCTCATTTTGAAAATTTGGAAATTAGACTTTGAACCAGGAACCAGTTTTTTGGAGCCCAGTATTAGTATGTTAGATACTGATAAAAAGTTAGACCTTAATGGCATTCTCTTAAAGCTCAAAATTGTTTCTTTTTTTCAAAATTTCCTGTTGGATTGACCGAGGACCAGAGATTTCAAGTTGCTTCTACAATGAACTGGAGAAGTAGGGCTGTGGTCCTCATCTTCTGACCCTCAGCCCAACACAGTTTCCCCTAGAACAAAAGCGTTTACAATCTTTCTTTTGTTTGTTTTGCAATTTAAACAATTTAATTTTTCAATACTGTTAAAATATACAATTACTAGACATACATTTAACAACAAATATTAAAAATCTCTAGACTGGAATTTACTAAACTGAGAAAAATTACAGAAGCCTAATAAATGGAGAGATTGATTATGTTCATGGATTGGATTACAAATATCGTCAACATGTCATATCTTTTCTAATTGATCCATATATGTAATGCATTCTTAATCATCCTATCATGGTTTTTCTGGTAGATATTGACAAGGTGATGCCAAAGTTTATGAAGAAATACAAAAGGGAACTAAATTGTCTAAAACAATCCTTATACGGGAGAACATGGGTGTTTATACTACAGTGCCTACTTTCATTTTTTTTATAGAGAAATCCTGTTTTCCAGCATCATTTATTAAAAAGGTCATCTTTCACCTTGTGCTCTTATTGAAAATTAGTTGAAAATATATATTTGAGTTTAGTGCTGGGCTCTCTCTTCTGCTCTACTGTCTGTGTGCCTGTTTTTATGGCAGTAACATTGTTTTTTTCTTCTTTTTTTTAATAACATACTGTCTCAATCACTATGGCTAATCTACAAACTACAAATTTGATTTTGTGAGATCTCCAACTTACTGTTTTTTTTCAAAATTGTTTTAGCTGTTGGGGGTCTTACGTGGTTCTGAGAGAATATTAAGATTGGTTTTTTTTTATTTCTGTGATGATATCTTTGGAAATTTGGTAGGGATTTTATTGGGTCTATATTTTGCATAGGTAGCATGAACATTTTAACACTACTAATTTTTCCAATCTATAATTGTGGAGCATCTTTTTATTTAACTTGTACTCTTTAATTTATTAATACTTTATAGTTTTCATTATTGAGAAAGAACAATTAATACTCATATGATTAGATCAATTTTACATACCTATATTTGCTAATGTAAGTAACCATTTTAAAGATAACGATACACAATATTGCAACCATTGTCAAGTTTCTATCATCCGGCTTTGTAAACCTGCAATGTTACTGTTGTGCATTTACTCTACTCGTTTGTTTGTCTCTTTTGCTTGTTGTCTGTTATATATGTCTTTTTTTCTTTGCTTAAATAAAAAATAAAAAAATACTTTATAGTTTTCAGTATATGGGTCTTACACCTCCTTGATTAAATTCATCCCTATGTTTTATGCCATAATAATTTTTTTCCTTGATTTCTTTTATTGAGAAAGTCCTTACTTGTTTCTATAAGTCTGGTATGTTGATTTCATATCTCTCAACTTGGCTGAATTCATTTTGGTAGAAATTTTGGTGGTATCTTAGGGATTTTCTGCATAAAGGATTATGTTGTTTACAAGTAGAGATAATTTTATTTCTTCATTTCTGCTTTGGATACTTATTTTTTTCTTGCCTAATTGTTCCAGATAGTACTTCTAACAGTATGCTTTACAAAAGTGGTAAGCGGGGACATTCCTCCTTTGCACCAGATCTTAGAGGAAAAGTTTTAAATTTTTTCTGATTGATAATAGCTATGAGGTCTTTTTATTGTTGAGAGGAACTTTCCCTCTGTATCTACACTGTTAAGAGATTTTATTAAGAAAGTTTGCCGAGCTTTAAATGATTTTTCTGTGTCAGTTACTACGATCTTGTGGGTTTTGTCTTCCAGTAGGCTAGTGTGATGTATCACACTGATCATTTGCATATGTTCAATTAATGTGCATATTAAGGATAAATCCCACTTGATCATGATATATACACTTTTATGATGTCATGCTAAATTCTATTTTTTAATATTTTGTTGAGGATTTTTGCATCAATCAGAGATACACTAGACTGCTGTTTTCTTGTGGTCTCTTATTTGGATTAAGTTTCAAGGCAAGGCTGACCTTGGAAAATATGTTATGAAATATTCCCTCTAGGTCTCTTTTTAGAAGTATATAGGAAATAATGTTATTAATTCTTTTAAAGTTTGGTGGAATATAGCTATAAAGTCAGCTGGTCTTTGCTTTTCTTTGTTGGGAGGCTTTTGATCACTTCAGTCTTTTTATTTGTTATTGGTCTGTTTAGGGTTTCTATTTTTCCTTGTCCTACCTTAGTAGGTCGTATTTTTTTTCTTGGCATTTATCCATTTCCTCCAAGTTACCTAATTTGTTGACTTCAAATTGTTCATGATAGTGCTTACTGATGATTTTCTTACTGAGATGTCTGTTGCAATCTCTCCACTTTTATTTCTGATTTTGTATTTGAGTCTTCTCTTTTTCTTAGTCTAGCTAAGGGGTTGTTGATTTTATTTTATTTTTTTTCAAAAAAATCAATTATTGGTTTCGTTAACTTTTTTCTATACTCTATTTTTGTTCTGATTTTATTATTTCCTTCCTTTTGTTAGTTTTGGGATAGGTTCTTCTATTCTTCTACGTCCTTGATGAGAAATGTTAAATACCTGAGATCTTTTCACTGTAGGCATTTATCACTATAAACATTCCTCTTAGAACTGCCTTTGCTGATTTCTCTACGTTTTCATAGGTTGTGCTTCCATCGTCCTTTATCTTAAGATACTTTAAAATTTCTGTTTTGGTATTTTCTCTAATCCATTAGTTATTCAGGAGCATTTTGTTTAATTTCCACATTTGAGGGTCACTCATGACTGTCAGCTTGAGTGGCTTGAGAGCTGCCTAGGGGGTTGGGGAAGCCCCCTTCTGGGTGCTCATGGCCTGAGGACTGCATCTGCTCCTTGGTCCCGCCTTCTCCCCTTGGCACCTTTCACAGCGCTCTCTCACCCTGCGCTCTGCTTCCCAGTTGCCGTCCAGTGAGCAGCTTTGTCCCACCACGTCCTCCGGGCACGATGAGGCTTCTGCCTTGAAGCCAGCCGACCACGGAGCGAAGCCGCTGAAGCCGTGAGCCAAATTCAACCTCTCATCTTTAAATTGCGTCAGATATTTTGTCCTAGCAATGAGAAAGCTGACCAACACATGTAACAGTGGATTTTCCAAAGTTGCTCTTGCTATTGATCTCTAGTTCCATATAATTATAGCTGAAAATAATACTTGATATGATTTTGATCTTTTTAGATTTGCTACGAAGGGTTAAAAGTGGCCTACCGTAAGGTCTAACCTGCAGGATGTTCCATGTGCTTTAGACAGAAATATGTATTCTGCTGTTGAATGGAAAGTTCAGTATATATCTGTTAAGTCTATTTTGTCTAAAGTGCAGTATTTTCTCATTAAATTTCCATCTGTGCATTGTTTAAATTAGATACTAATTCTCTACTATTATATTGCTGCCTATTGCTGCCTTTGTGTGCGTTTATATTTGCTTTATATATTTAGAGGTTACAAGGTTAGATAGACACAGTGTGGTGACAGCATGAGTTTAAATTAAAAAATATTATGCTAAAAGACACATTGTAATTAATTCCCCTCAAAATACTTCTCCTTGCTTCTAATATCCCACCATTCCTGTCACTTTCTGAGGCAGTTTTGGAAGGCTTTTGCATGAGTATCTTTAGTTGTACTCTCCTGGCTGCCTTGATTGCCTCAGTCAATTCAAAATGTTTTACCATTCATGATCATTTTGACTTTGGGGAAGAGCCAGAAGTCGCACAGTGCCAGAGCTAGTGAATAAGGCGGATGAGGACACAGCAAACATTTTTATAATCTTGTCTTTCAATTGGATGCACTTGGTAGCAATATTCACTGCTTTTTAAAATCACAGCTCATTAAATACTGTATGTAATTTTCAATTGTTAAATATTCTTCATGAATTGGCCACTTTACCTTAAATAATGACTTTGTCCTTCGTGAAAGTTTTTAACTCAAATTCCATTTTACATGATGTAAGCATATTCACACTGCTTTGTCTTTGGTTATCATTTGTGTGGAATATCTTCTTCCATTTTTTACTTCCATCTTATGTATGTTGTTACGATAAACTAAGGTCTCTTATAGGGGGCATATAGTTAGATTTTGTTTTTTCTATTTTAACACTCTCATCTACTTTCCATCTCTTGATTGAAGAATTTAAACCATTTACATACAACATAACTATTAATTAATAAGTGTATACCACTATGGGAATTTGTTAGCTGTTTTCTGATCAATTTATTTTCCTTAATTCCTTTTTTCTTTTTTTATTGTTTATAGATGTGTTTTGGTAATTTTATGTAATATGTTTCCATTACTTTCTCTATCATTTGTGTATCTGCTAGAATTATTTGTTTTGTGCTTAGCATTTATACTGATAATAGCCTAACTTCAGCTATATAAAAACTCTAGACTTTTTACCTTCTTCTCTATTGTTTTGATGTTACCATTTACATCTTTTTACATTATGTATGTCTTAAATTGTGGTAGCTGTCATCATTTTTGAGTGTTTTGGCTCTTAACCTTTTAACCATAGCAATATCAGCGTGTTCCAAACTTGACGATATAATCGTCTTTATTAGTGAATTTGATACTTTTGTTTTTATATTAGTAATTACCACCCTTTCCTTTCTACTTGAAGAACTCCCTTAAAGCATTTTTTATAAGACAGATCTAGTGATGATGAATTCCCTCAATAATTCCCTTTCTAGGAAAATTTCTTTTTTTTTTTTTTTTCATTTCTGCAGGACAGCTCTAATGGTGTGGTATCTTGGCTGGCAGTTTTATACTTTCAGCACTTTGTGTATAACATCATGTTCTCGCCTGGCCAGTCAGGTTTCTGCTGACAAATCTGGTAATAGTTTAAAGGAGACTTCTGTGAGTGTGACTTGACATTTTTCTTGCTGCTTTTGACGTTTCCTGTCCTTGAGTTGACAGCTCAGTCACAGTGTGTCCTGGATAAGACCCTCCCCGCTGTCTGCTCGCAGCCGGGCCCAGACCCCTGCTTGTGTTAAGCATCCTCTGCACCACTGAGCTTCACCCCCAGCTTCAGGGTTAAGTATTGTTGGGGATCTTTGAGTTCATGCAGATGGACATCTGCATCTCCTTGAAGGAGGCATCAGTAATTATTTTACTAAATAAGCTGTCTCTCTGTTTTTGTTTCTTCTGAAATTCTCACAATAAGAAAGCAATTTTGTTTAATAGTGTCCCATCAATCTCATAGGCCATTTTTACTCCTTATTTATTTATTTATTTTTTTTTTACTTTTTATTCCTCTAATTTCAAAAAACTTACATTCAAGTTCAGAGATTCTATCTTCTCCTTGATCTACTCTTCTACTGAAGCTAACTATTCTTTCTGTTGTTAGTGTTGTCATTTTGAAACAGAGTTTCACTATGCAGTTCAGGCTGACCTGGAACTCACTTTGGAGCCCAGGCTGGTCTCGAACTTGCAATGACCTTCCTGCCTCAGACTCCCAAGTGCTGGGATTACAGGCATACATCACTACACCCAGGATAAATATTCTATTTTTTATTTCAGTCATTGAATTCTTCAGCTCCAAGATTTTTGTTCAATTATTTTGTTCATGTTATCTTTGGTTGAATTTTTCATTGGAGATTATGAATTGGTTTCCTGATATCTTTGAATTATCCATTTATATTCTATCTCATCAAATTTGTTGAAGAACATTATTTTGAATTCTTTTTTAGGTAATTTCTAAATTTACCTTTTGGAGTTTTTTTGGTCATGTCGAGCTTTGCTCGTCTTCACGTTTCCTGTGTTCCTGATTTGATGTCTGCACATGTGCTGAAGTAATCACCTCTCCCACACTTTACAGTGTAGCTTTTGTCTGGACAGATGCTCACTTGGATGTGGTTCAGAGCCTCTGTCTCAGTCACGTTCCTTGTTGCTGGGACAAACCACCTGACACTACAACTCAGAGCAGGAGGGATTGATTTTGGTTCACATCTCAGGCCAGGTTCAACTGGCTTCACAGTCAAAACAGCACGACAGACAGGCCTGATGGAGGACAGCTGCACTCGGCATCGTGGATGGGAAGCAGAGGGGACCACGGAGGCTCCACGAAGGGAGACATAGCCTTCGGGTCATGCCCACAGTGACCCACCTTTAAAAACTTATTACTGCAACCCTCTCTCCTCTCCGTCTGACGTCCAGTCACAGAAATCCAGATGAAGCTTCTACATGGCTCAAAAGCCACAAGACTGAAGAATCTTGGTCCATGAATCACCTAGTTGAAGAATGTCTACCCAACACTCCCATGAACTGGTATGCGACCAAAACATAAACTTCAGTGTTAGGCCACTGCAATTTTGATTTTGTTTCCCAGTTATCCCACCACATGTTACTTTTTGGCTGTATGACCTTGGACACACCTCAGCCTCTTGAGCCTTATTTTCCCATTTGAAAATGAAGATCACTTCTCCACTGTTGGTGAGAGCGTAGACTGGTGCAACCACTGTGGAAATCAGTGTGGAGATGCTTCAAAAAACTAGACCTAGAGGTTCCATTTGACCCAGCTATTCCCCTTCTTGGTGTCTTCCCAAAATAATTAAAAGAATCATACCCCAGCAATATATGTGCACCCATGTTTATAGCAGTACGGTATATAGTAGCTGAATCTTGAAAACAACCCAAATGCCCATCAACTGACAAAAGGATAAAAAGAATTTTTTTTGGTACAATGCAGTACTACTCAACCATAAAGAAGGATAAACGAGAGATTTATAGCTAAATGGATGGAACTTGAGATCATACTCTTAATTGAAATAAATTGGATGCATATGTATAAATATTGCATTGTCTCTCTGATGTGAGGAGGTGAATGTGCAAATAAGAACCAGTGTATAATAGATATTATGCAATAGGAAGTAATTGTTCAAAGAGAAAGAGGAATTGAGGGATGGAAGTGAAGAAAAAAATGAGAAATAAAAAGATAAAAATGGAAACAAAGCTTTGTAAATCAGAAAGGGAAGAGGGATTGAAGACAGAGGAGAGGTACAGAAAAGAAAAGGAGAAGCTAACATATAACATGAAAACAGGTACAAATTCCCTATAATGCATGTGATCATCATGCATATCAAAATTGTACCAACAAACTTAATTTAAAAAAGAGAAAATGAAGATCATAGTATAATTTACCTGTTTGTGTTAAGAGATTTATGATAAGCACTTAACACATGTCTGCTATTATTTTTTAACTGGTATATATTTGTGATACATACCAGGGGTGTTGGTCAATATATATCTTTTTTTTTACTTTAAAGAGGGAAAAACAAAACAAAACAAAAAAATACAAGAAAAACAAGAAACAAAAGAGACAAATAAACAACAATAACAAAAAACCCCAAACAATAACAATGTATGCTTTCAAAACAAGGTGGTAGGAATTTAACAAAGGTTGTTATTTTGCAGTTATCTTCAAAAGAGTTATTCAGATTACCAGATATAGACAAGCAAAATAGATCCAACCCTATGAATGTTAATTGTTTTGGTCCAAGAACTAATAGTTAGTAGTACAATCATCTGAGCTATCTTAAGTGCATATATACAAATCTATATCTTTTTTCTTTTCCCTTCCTTCTTTTCTCCTTTTCCCTGTCTGAGTTATTTTTCCCCTTTGAACAGTTTTTCACCCTTTCACAATACTTATTGAAGATTTTGGATCTTATGTACTCTTTCGGTTTCTTACACCGGGGAGACAATGTGAGTTTGATTTATTTCACTTATGAGTAGGTCCATATATATCTTTATCATTTTTGGTCTTCCTCCCGAATTTCCCTCTCCTCCCTTCCCCTTGTCCCCCTTCCCCGGTCTCAAAAAGTCTACCTCCCTATTTCCTGCTATCTCTCTTTTATTTTGCTTTTTGATTTATATGTATTTTAGGCTTCCCCTATAATATAAACCACACACTAAATTGTGGAAATGACCTAGATACCCATTGATAGAGAAGGTATTTACATTCTTCTTGCTGTTTAATTTATTTCACTTAACATTAAAGTATCAAGATCCAACAGATTTCTTACAAATGACCCAGATTTATCCTCCTTTTAGGCTGAGTATTACCACATTCTGTTATACACTGTATTTACTTTATCTGTTGATGGGTATCTAGGCTGTTTTCATAATTTACTGATTGTGAATTTTACTGTTATGTGTAAGGGTTTGCATGTATCATTATAGTATAAAGTTTTTAACTCTTGGAAAAATACCCAGTAGAGGAAGAGCTAGGTCAAATGGAATTTCCATTTTTAGTGTTTTGAGGACTCTCCACACTGACTTCCATAATGGTTGTACTGGTTTACACTTCTACTAACAATGCAGAAGAGTTCCTTTTCCCCCACAACCTTGCCAGCATTTGCTGTTCAGTGTTCTTACTGACAGCCATTCTGACTGTGAATGTGAAGTAAAGTGGAATCTGAGCTGTTTTGATTTGAATTTTTCTAATGGTCAAAGATACTAAACATTCCTTCCATGTAGTTACTGGCAATCTGTATTCGTTCTTTTGAGACATGTCTATTCATTTCATTTGCCCAGTTTTGATTAGGCCTTATTTTTGGGCATCTAATCTTTTGAGATCTTTACATAGTTTAGATATCAGTCCCTTATCAGAAGAGTAGCTGTCAAGTTTCTCTTCCACTCCTTAGGCTGCCTCTTCACTCTGTTGGTTGTTTCCTTTGCTGTGTAGAAGCTTTTTAATTTGTTATAATCCAATTAGTTGATTCTTTATATTAATTACTGTACCATTTGAGTTCTGTTCAAGAAGGCTTTGCCTGCACCTGTGGTTTCAAGTGATTTCTGCACTTATTTTCCAGTAGTCTCAGTGTTTCTGTTGTTATATCTATGCCTTTGATCCATTTTGATTTGATTTTTCCAGACATACATAACCAATTTTCTCAGGGTTATTTGTTACAGAGGCTGTTTTCTCCCACATGCATTTTTAGCCCCTTTGTCCAAGATCAGAGGGTGGAAAGTGCATGGAGTTATTTCTGTGTCTTCCATCCTACTCCATTTTTCTGAAGGTCTATTTTAGTACCAGGACTATGTGTTTTTGTTACTATAGCTTTGTAGCATAACTTAAAATCTGGGACTGCAGTGCCTCCTGCTTTGGACTTATTGCTCAGGACAGCTTTGGCTATTCTGGATCCTATGGGCTACTTTTATACAATTTTATCATTTAACATTTGACAATCAAAGGCTTATAAATTTTAAAGATGTTTCAAAGGTGATTTTTTTTAAATCTGTTTATTACTTGGTCAGAAAAGCATGTGAGTAATCCTTCAAGACCTTATATCGATGAATCTCAAATATTTTTCAAACACAGAGCACATTATTCTCCTAATGTGATTATACACACACACACACACACACACACACACACTCCTTCCACAACTGTCAATGTTTTCACTACTCTCTATTTCTCTCACTTCTTCTGCCCTTGTCTTTTTCTTGTGTCTGTGCAGAAATCTGACTTTCAGAGTGCTTGGTAAATAAAGACTTCTTCCTCTTTCATTTAGAGTAGATTGGTTGCTCCTTTCAATAGACTATTAGAAGAGTAACTGTAATGTATGATTTAAAGGGACTCTGAACTTTGACTCTTCACTGTGTAATATATGGAGGGCTCGAAGTTCCAGGGTCAAGGGTTAGAAGCAATGAATTTATGAGTAGAATCTGTCTCCTCTCACTTTTAAAAGAGATAGTATATTGGGAACATTAAGTTATAAATATTTTTCTTCCAGAAATGGCCTTAGAGAGATAGGTTTGATAAAGTGATATTTTTTAAGCCCAATCAAATTTTTCTCATTCTTTCCCATGGGTCTCAGGAGGGATTAAGAGAGGAGGATGTAGTGTGAAGAAATGGCCATGCTACAGCCACTCGTGCTGAGATTAGGATTCCAGGAAGGAAAGGGCAAGAGGTGGTAAATTTTAACTTGCTGTGGCCTAGATACATGGTTAGGTAAAAATTCAGATTTTTAAAAGTATCAGAAGACAGTGGTAGGCAAGAATAGTTGAACACTATTGTTGGAGAAAGTATTTTGAAGCAACAACTGCTTTCTAATTGGTTGTACTACCATGACTGATGAGAAACAAGATCATGCCACATTACCTATTATCATTCTGAAGCTGACATAAATATCTGGATATTGAATGATATCTCACATTATATTAAAGATGTTGCTAGGCCAGAAGAAATACCCTTGCTTTGGAGCCAAGGCCAAAGAAAATGGAACGTCCTCCAAAAATCAGAGCTCTCAAGTCTGAACTTGGGTAACTCAGGTGAAGCCGCGGCCAGAGCTGTTGAGCTGAGGATTATCGTTCGCAGGTGCTCAGCTCTGTCCTTCCTTTCTGAGTTCTTGGTTGGTCTGCTCAGTTCTTCCTCTGGACTATCAGAAAGTCAATTAGCAAATATATAGATGAATATTGGTGGTCTACTCTGGCTCTTAATTTGAATGTCTTGGTGATCGCTTGGTCCTGTAAAAATGATAATGACAGTTTGATTGCTTTTACTACCCGTGTGCCAGATGTCACACCAGGAAAAATACATATAGTATTATAATTCTCATTGCAACCTCATGAGACAGTGACACCTGCTGTACAGAGAGATTTGAGTCTTCACGTCGCCCCATTTGGCAGAGGGTCAGAACTCAGTTTTCTTGGATTTTAATGTTGTTCTCCCTAATTGCTCACCCTGCCTCTGACGACTGAGCACAGCCAAGGCTCTATTTACCTAAACGTGTAGTGCCACGAACATCATGAACATTATGAACATAATTCCAGGACATCAGGTTTTAAACCACCAGGTACCTCTCATCAGCACGGTAGTCCTCTCATCAGTGTGATATTTAGCATGCAACTGGCATTCGCTACTACAGTGAATTCATCTCAAGACAGGGTGACAGGAAGCAGCATATACTGGTTCAGTTACATTGCTTTTTTTCTAATGTTTGGCTGAAATCAAAATACTGGCAGAATGAGAACTGCGATAGGGAATTGTGATGGCAGAAGAGATCTCACAGCTTTGTGAAGTTGATGTGGATTACAGACCTTGGTGGGATGCGGCGGCTGTGTATGTGGGAAGAGCTTCAGGTAGCAAGAGAACAGCAGAGAGGTATACTGAGCTCTGTGAAGGAGGATCAGAAAGCAGAGAGAACGCAAAAAAGAAAAAAAAAAGGAAATAGGTGGAGCACAGAGACAGATCTTATTTTGCTGTTTTTCCTAAAGTAAATTTCACTTGCACTAGGGGGAGAAGATTGGAACAGGATTGAGATTTTCTCTGGAGACCATTTTACTGTATAATTCTCATTCTGTCACAAAGATAGCCTTGCATAGCTGTATTCTAATTTCTCCCATTGGCCTCCTCATATATCGTTATTCAATGAAGTAATAATGTTAAAAGCAAGACAATCTATAATGCACTTTCAATAAAACTCTGAAAAACAGTCATTGATCTTTCCTTATGTCAGCTGCCTACCTCTGGCTGCCTTATGCCTCTTGTTGTAGAGGTGGTTAAATGACCAAAGATACTTAATATGTAAGTTATGAAACATTTCCACTTCCTTATTTACCACTTAATGGTCATTAAAAGAGTAGGAACATCATCCTTTTCCAGGTGATGTAAGATGGATCCTGGCTTGAATAGAGTACTCATTTATCAATAATCAATTACTCAGTTAACCATTAAAGATAATAATCATTTCCACCACACTTACAATAAAATGCTACAAACGTCAATGAATCATTATTTTACCCCAGGGCGGAATTTAAATCAATTTCTTATTACCATTCATTTTACTTCTGCAACTCTGATGGACACCCAAAAGGCCGAAGCGTAAGAAAAGCTTCAGATGGCTAAAGGACTGGGGGAGGGAGGTGTGATTTGTCTAAACCTTGTACATTTTATTAAGGAGAGCACCAAAGTGGTTTTGACCCATAGAATTTTGACCTGAGTTCAGATTCATTCTCATCGTTTCTTATTGTCTGCAGAAACCTTAATTGAGGATTCCTAATTGCAAATTGATCACATCCCCTTAGTTGCTTTGGTCTAATCTGAAGATACATTAAATACACAGGGTAGCTCTTGGATAGTGGTGGAATCATGGGGTTGGGGTATAGCATCATCCATCAGGGGCTTCCCATTTTCTTAGAATAAAGCAAGAGCTCCTTAAAGAGTCTGATAGAACCTGAGCAGCCCGGCGCCTCCCCACCACTCTCAGCTCCTCACACCTACCATGCCCTGTTCCTCCTCCATCTACACTGAGCCTGGCTTCTCCGGCCCTTCCTGCTCCATGTGATCTCCTGTCATAGACATCGTTCCTTCAGTTAATCAGGGCATCTGTTCCCACTCCATTTCACCCACTTACCGTATATCCTTCCTCTAGTTTTACTGTCATGGTTTGCCCCCCGTGGAAGTGTCCCTGGTCATCCCGTCCCTGTTCTATGCTCCCGGAACACCACAGCTCTCCTTCAAGTCTCATTCCACAGCTGCTGTTCCCATGTGGTGGGCAGGTCGCGTGACTGACTGATGTTATCTCCAAGCCTCCCAGGAAACCGAGGACTTCCTTTGGGCGGGCTCTGTGTGTGCTCATCGCTGTGACCCAAAAGCTAGCACAGTGTCTGCTCCTTGCCAGGGTCTGAATAAATTTCTGATAAACAAATCACATGTCAATTAAGGAAAGGTTCAGAAAAGGATACATAGACATTAGAAGTATTGAGAATATTGGGCAGAGTTTGTTGGTCTTATGGAATGGTAATAACATTGTATGTTCTTTGAGGTTATGAAGTTTCACTGAGGCAATTATTTCCTTTTTGGCTTCTGGTTTTGCTGATGAGTCTTAGGCATCTCCTATCCTGGTTCTACCCCCTACTCTTTCTTTAATTATTTTAAAGAGGATAAAGCCAAGAAAAATAAAACCCATCAGCATATATGTGTATATATATATATATATATTTGGTACCGAGGATTGAATTCACAACCTCGTGCTTGCCCTGCAGGTGCTTGTATCACCGAGCTAAATCCCCTGCTCTGCCCCCTTTTAAGTGTCTCTGTGGTATGTATCACCTTAAATTTTTTCTGGATCTTCTTCTCTGTCAAGGGAAGCACCTAGATCTGCGTTGGTACTTAAGACTGTCTCAGAGTCCTGTGTCTCCTAGATACTGTGCACATGTCCACACGGTAAATCCCCACCAGATGGTAATCCCTGGTCTAGATAAAGAGCTGGCCGTACTCAAGTCCAGCGGTGAATAAAGCCTTTCATGGATCCATTCAAATATGGAGGAGGCATCGCTCTATGATTATCTGGAATCCAGTCACTTGAGAAGATGGTGTATTTTCAGCATCATTCGAGCCCCTGATTAATTTGAAATTAGCCATGGCCTTCCTGGCCCTACTAGCTGAGAAAAAGGGCAGCTTAGATTTGAGGGTGGCTCAGGTCCATCTATAGCTCATGTGGGTAAAGACACGCCATACACCTCCTAACAGTCTGGGTGTAACCACATGACCCTGATGATTGGAACTTTTGAAAGGAATAGTGGTGCAAACAAATACTCAACAGGCACAGAAAAGTAATTTCAAGAGAACAGGTGAGGGAGACAGAAGACTGGAAGACTTTTGGTGTTGATTCTGAGGTGGCTGCTGTGGGTGGTGTGTGTTTTACTTACTTGCTACAAGTGATGAGATTATCAAACATCAAGAGTATGTGGAACAGAAAACCACAGTGGTAGTTTCTCAGTAACAACATTGAGAAAGTCGTCGTCAGTAGCACAGTCCACACACTTGGCCAGAGTAGACAGCAGGAGCCAGTCTTTAGTGTGAACTGTTCAGATTGCAGGTTCATCAACCTGGACCTTCTTAAAATCTGTCCAGTGGGGTTGTAATCACAAAACCTTATTCGAGACTAATAGCTAAATTTTCAATATATTCAATGTAAACCTCATCTGTGCTCCTGGCATCATTCTAGGTTCTGGGTCAGCAAGGCAGTGAAAAACAGATTGGTTGGGGAGCTAAACATGAAGCAAATAAAGAATGAAAGTGACATTTACTAAGTGTTTGCTTTGCTTACATTGAGTATTTTGCTCTTATTAACCAGTGAAATCAAGTCCCCAAACCTAGGGATGTAGATGAAATTATTATCCTGATTTCAAAAAGGGAAATTAAGGCATAGGGCTTGTATTGGGTAGTACAATGTCCCCCAAAGTCCTCATATACTTTTGATGGGGCTGAGTCTGGCGCTTGCTTGTTACTGGTTTGTTGTCTGGTGTGGGGATTGGCAATGTGAGTGCTGCACCCGCCCAAGGGTGGAACCGACATGTAGTGTAAGGGAAGGCGGGTCTTCTGCTTCTGCCTTCTCTCTCACCAGTGTGCCTTGCTGCTTGCAGCTGCCATGAATGGCTGCCCCACCACGCCATGCTACCTTGGAGCCAGCTAAGTATGGGCTGAAACTCCTGAGATACTGTAAAAATAAACCTTTCCTTCCCCAATTTTGGGCATCAGGTATTTTGTCTCCACAACGTGTGAAAAGTAACTAAGACAGGACTTTGCTGGCAGCCATTAAGCTGCACAGTGAAGATTCGTATCCCAGCAGCCTGGTCTGGACACCAGTATTGGCAGTGTCTGGATTACGGTCATTCACAAATGAAGGACAGCACCAAGTGAACGGCAGCACTCCCCCTGTGGAAAAGGAAACGGGTGCTGTGATGGGGTGGTGAGGGGGCTTCTGCAGGGTGGCCCTGGATGGAGCTCTGAATGCAAAGATTCTACCCAAAACATTCCAGGTTCTTTATCATTGGGACAATATTTTCCCAAGGTTATTATAAGACAGTAATTAAAACAAAGGAGATGATATTAAAAATATTATTTGCTATCTCTTCACTCCGCCTACCCAGAGGACAGAGGAGAGGAGAAGGAGGGGGCTCTCACCACCGCTGTTCCAGCTCTTGCAGGGCAGGAGAAAGCATGGGGGTGGGCTGAGAAGGTTTCTAGCTTGGGGCAGACTCGTCACGTGCTGGGTGCTGCACACTGGGTTTCATAGGATGTGCACTGTGGCACTGCCCGTGTCATGTGGCTTCCTACAGGATTTTGTTCCTTCAGTTTGTGCATGATTTGTGAGGTCACAGACACAAACCTGAGCTAGCAGTCCTAGGAGTTGGGTCCACTTTGCAGGGGAAGAAATAAAAAGGTGATATAAATAATTCCTTCGCTTGTGTAAAGACGCTTCTCTTACCAGCACACACTGCACTCTGGGCGCCTGGCCTTCTCTGCTGCTCTCCAAGAGTCAGTGAGCTCCCTCCTGAACCCAAGTCGTGATGAACATTTCGACCTGACACGCACCCACGTCACCACGCTAGTACACTTACTGGGGTGAATTTAAACTGATCTGTCATGCGTCTCTATCTATCTGTTTGTCTATCATCTTCCAATCAGTTGCTTTCACTACTTCAAATACCTTAATGATAATTTCCCTATAGAACAGTGCATGTGTAAAATATTCTCATTCATTGCCAATCCTTAATTGAAGTTAGGAGTGCAGAAAGACAGATGGATTGAAGACTGTGTACTGAACCCTTTCCTGTCTATCTGCAGTTTAGTTCAGTGAGTGTGGAATCCAGTGAACACTGGCCTATAGAGAAACAAGAAATGGTTCACCCTTCCCAGTGATTCAGTTGCTATTTTAAAGAACAGGTTTTAATTATACATACCAAATTAAGTCAGTCATGTAATGAGTAGGAACTAATGTTGAAAGGAATCACTCACTTAGATTTGCATCAGTCAAGAAAAATCACATTAACATTTCATTATACATGAGACACGATAAAATTCTCTATGACTGCAGAATGTATGATTGAAAGGCCATTTCTTCCATGAGGTCTCGATATGATGTCTGTAGAAAGATCTCCAAAAAGGTCCCTGTTGGGATCATAATCTTATCTTACTCCATCTGGTCCCAAGGTGTTTCATTCTTTTTGATACATAAATTAAAAATTATATGATTCAGCTTGTTATAATGTCTCATTCTGAGAGAATTAATATAATTTCTTCCTACCTCTTTCTTGCATTCTATTTTAATGTGAAGAAAACTTAAATTATTTTCTATTGTATATACATAAAAACTCTTTAGTAGACTGAATTACACACTCATTTTAAATATCGAACAGTTGTAGAATTAATCCCAAACCTATTTTACATGGTAATAGGCCACATATTTTTAATCATTGCACTTATTTTAGTCAGTGCATAATTCCCTTAGTAATTATACGTTGTAGTTACATCAGAAGGTTATATAGTATTTTCAGTTTACTAGTTGTCTAACCCACAGACTGGGAAAATATTTTAGCCAACTGTCCCACAGACAAAAGACTTCTGTCTAGAACATACAAAGAACTGAGAAAAACCAATGCCCCCAAATTCAAAGATCCGATCCAAAAATAAGCATCTGAGATGAATACACATTTCTCGGATGAAGAAATACATTACAACTGCAAATAAATATATGAAAAAATGTCCAACATCACTGGTCATTTGAGAAATGCAAATTAAAACAACACTGAAATTCTATCTCCTCCCAGAAAGAATGGCTATTATCAAGAAGACAACCAATAACAAATGTTGGAGGAGCTGTGGGTAAAAAGGAACCCATCTCCACTGTCAGTGGGGGTGTAGACTGGGTGCAACCACTGTAGAAATCAGTGTAGAGATTCCTCAAAAAACTAAGATTAGAGGTCCCATTTGACCCAGCTATTCCCATTCTGGGTATTTTCCAAGAATTAAAAACATCGTACCACAGTGATATACGTGCGTTCATGTTTATAGCGGCAGAATTTGTAATAGTCAAATCTTGGAAACAACCCTAATGCCCATCCACCAAAGAATGTATAAAATGGTGGCATTTTTATACAATGGAATACTACTCAGCTATAAAGAAGGATAAACTTGAGAATTTTATAGGTAAATGGATTCAACTTGAGATGATACTCATAAGTGAAATAAATCAGACATGCATGTGTAAACATCATATTGTCTCCCTAGTGTAACAAGTTTAAAGAGTAAATAAGATCCAAAATGTACAATAGATATTATGAAATAGGAAGAAACTGTTCAGAAAGAAAGGGAAATTGGGATGGGAGAAAGAAGAAAGAAGGAAGGGAAAAGGAAAAATAAATATATATGTGTATATATATATATATATATATCTAATACAGTTAGTTCTATTACTAATTTCTACTAGTTCACTGAAAAGGTTTGTGATTCTATTGTTTGATCAATTTTTCATGCCTATATCTTGTAATATATATGAGCAACTACTTTGAAGATAACAATATGCAAGGTATTAACCATTGTTACTCTCCTACTACCTTGTTTAGAAATTTTGTATTATTGCTTTTATTAGTTTTTCTCTTTAAAACAAAATTTTAAAAAATTTATTAGTTGTCTGGAATACCTATTTGACTTAATCATTAATAACATATTATAATGTAAGCCGGGAGTGGTGGCGCACACTTTTAATCCCAACACTTGGGAGGCTGAGGTAGGAGGAGCATTGTGAGTTCGAGGCCAGCTTGGGCTACGTGAGCAAGGCTGGCCTGAACTACATAGTGCGACTCTGCCTCAAAAAAGTAGGGCCGGGAGATTGGTTCGGTGGCTTAAGCACCTGCCTGGTAGGTGCAACGCTGTGAGTTCAATGCCCGGTTTTGACATCAAAACAAAACAAAAACATATTATAATGAAACTTAATATCTCAGAGTACATTTAATTTGCATACCTATTGAAAAAGACTTCATTTTGAGTTTTTCTTTTATTTAATAAAAAACAGAAGTATTTATTGGTAATAAAGTGTGTGAAGGCTATCTTCACCAGTATCCGGAATTCCCCTAATCATTTCTGCTTAATAACTAACTAGTTTATGTCAAAGAAGCACTATGATAAATTAACTAAACTGCCATCTTTCAACTTGAAGATATCGACCTATAATTCAAGATTGGATGAGGGAGAAATTTGTCTTTATGTAGTAATGTTGAAAATTTGTATGGCCCACACCTTCCCCAATTCATTTCCGTATTTAAAACCTAGAGCAACAGTGCACGAATATTTTGGATTCAGAATCCATTTATACCCTTGAAAATCCCAAACAATTCCTGTTGAAGTGAGATGTTTTTTCAATATTACAAAGTCAAGAACTTTTAAAAAATTAATTCATTTAGAAGTCAGAAAAACAAACTTTAACATGTTGACAAAACACATAAAAAGACTGTCATTCCCAAACACACAACAGAAGAGTGGCGCTGTTTCTTCTTTTTAGAAATCTTTTAAGCTATTGTTTACTAGAAAGGAAACAGCTCTACTGTTATGTCTGTTTCACAAAACCTGTTGCAATATGTTTGTTATGTGAAGTATGAAAGAAATTCTAGCTTCATACATATAGGTATCTAGAAAAAAGTTGCTATTCGATAGCAGTTGCAGATAATTGTGGATTTTTTGATACTGCATCCAAACTCAGCATGTGTATCTTTTGATTAGTTGCAATGTGGATTTGAAACCCTATCAATAGACACTTTGGACTGTTGCATTAAAATGAATTGGTCTATCTCATGCCTTGTGTGAGGGGGTGATCTCTAACCCATGCCTGATCTTGTAACATCATGCGTTAGCCATTTGGAAAATACTGGTGCACTGTGTCGTGTAGTTCTCCAAATACTGATGCATTAATTATGGAATTGGAAAATACAGCCATTAGTGAGATCTTAGATCATCAGGAAAGTCTTTAGACATTGAGAAGCTGTTGAGATCATAGCAGCGTGTGCAAATTCTTCAAATATTTAATTTTCACCTGAAATCTCAATGTTTGAATGGACAACAAATATCATCTGTTGTTTTCCTCAAAGTTACAAACTCAATTTGATCAAATATTCAATTCTGTCAGATATATACATCTGAAACAGTCATTCTTTAACGGTGCTAATGAGAAGGGCTCCTTGCTCAGATCTCGACCCTGGGCCTTTTTCTTGAGAAAATTATCTGACTGCCTGTGTATCAGAAGTGCCTCACGTGTCCTTCCCATCTTGTCACATAGATTATTAAAAAGATGCATACTTAAGGGCTGATTGCTACTTAATAAAATTAATTTTGCTCTTTTATTAAGAATGTTTTTGCTTTTCAAGACAGGGTCTCATTATGTAGTCTAGGCTGCCCTTCAATTTATGATCTTTCTGCCTCAGCCTCCAGAGTGCTGGGACTACCTCCTTCTCCTCCCTCCCCTCCCCCTCCACTGCTTCCTCCTCTCCTCCCTTTCCCTCCCCTTCCCTCTCCCTCTCTCTCCCTCTCCCCTTTTCCTCCTCCTCCTCCTCCTTCTCCTTCTCCTTCTTCCCCCTCTTCTTCTCTGATCACGTTAGTAACAGAATGGTCAGGTTTACTTTGGAAAGTTGGTATATGATGTAATAGAGAATATCTTGCTCATTTTCAATACCATTTACCCTTTCTCATTCCTTGCCCTGAACTTAATCCCCTTCCTCCTCTGCAAAAGTCTATCTTCCATACTCCTGTCATCTCTCTTTTCTTTCCTGATTTCTCATATAAGAGAAACCATATGATATTTCACTTTCTCAGTCTGGCTTATTTTGCTGAACAGTATGCTCTCAATATCTGCCTATTTTCCAGCTTCATTTGTTAAGAACATTTTAAAGAAAACCTGGAGTTAAAAAAAAAAAAACACCTACAAATGCATGACAGGGAGGACCATGACATTAATATGGTTAACCAATACTCTTTGTAATAGGGGCATATACCCTTACTGTCTATACCCCAAGTACTGACACTCCTATTATACTCTTAAAATTGTAATTGTGTTATGCCTTTGCTGATACAGTGACAATCAATACCCTCTGCTGCTATTCCTTCACTAGAGTGGCAGCGTGTTCCCGTTACAGTGCTCGTGCCGTCAGTAGAGAGGGACAGGTGCTGTCCTTGTGTAGCTACGAAGGGGCTTGACCTTGGGATCCCCCAGAAGTCTGTGGACAGCACTTTGAGAACTTCCGTCAGACAAACTCCTATACAGATACAGAAGGACACAGGTACAGCAGTGGCCGCTGCAGCATTATGTAAAAGAGAAAGGGACAGTGCTTGAAACGTTCACTGACAGAGCAAATGATGTGCATAGATTCACTACATACATTTGACTGTATCAATAAATACACAGAGAGATGGGGCGAGGCAGAAGGAAGGGGAAGACAGCCTTGCAGTGTAAACAGTGTGGTGCACTGGATGAAGGAATTGGGGAGTTTTGGACAATTCTTGCAGATCTCCTCAAATTGAAACTATTGCACAATTAAAAAAAAGTATAAATTTAAAAATCACTGGCAGTACAGGACTGGGGACGCACAGAAGCCCAGGTGAAGAAGGCAGGCTCTGTGGGCTGAGTCATTTGCAAGAATCTCTCCATTAATGAGTAGGAAAGGCAATGTCTACAGTAGCAAGGATATAGTTTATAAAATTTAAAGAACATCTCAGAGATTAATGGTGCACTTTGCTTCACCTAGTCTAGGCACATGGGGGTGGCCAGCCCAAAAGAACTGCTAGTGAGGTCAGTGTGTCAGCAGACAGCGTGCAAAAATAGTAAAGCCAGAAAGAAATAACAACAATCCGTGGAAATTTCACAGAGCCAAGAGGACTCAAGATTGCAGCAGCAGATTAGTTAAATGAAGACTGGGAACTGTTTTGTAAATGTCTGATCTATTATTTATAAGCAGCTATAACTTACATCTATACTTAGATTGAAATTTACTGCTGAATGAATGGTACACAAGTTGTTTCAAGGTATGAATTCTATTATTTTTCAACTCGAAAGCTTTTTGAGGCATTCATTCCTCCTATGCTAAAATAATCCTATGAAATATTGCTACAAAACATCTGACCTGCGGGAACCCGAGACACACTTGCATCCAAGACTCCAGTTCTCAGGGTGAGCAGACGGAATAAACAGTGCCCAAACACCGCTGCTTTCTTTTAGCATACTTACTAGAAATACTTATGATGCCTGCTCGCTCTCAGCCTTTTCTCCTAAACGCCAGATGCAATAGCTGGAGCACTAGTGGGGCCACTTCTCCCTTGGGGACCTGTGTTTGACACCTGCGTACCTGTCTACAGTTTGACAATATCTACAATATCCAGATTATTCAAGGGAACTGGGCTGGCCATGTATTTAACACACACAATCTCTCTGTCTCTACACACACACACACACACACACACACACACACGCAGGAAACTGGAAATATGCTATGGCCAAGTGATAAATTCAGAGATGCTGAAGGAAGGTAAGACCTCAAATGGCTTGTGATTGAGCTAAAGTTACAAGGAGATAGAAATTGTTAGAAGACACAACGAGTCAAAAAGTCTTATAGAGAAGAATCAGGAATGTTCAGGAAGCAGGGAAGTTGTGAAATAGAAACCACGTGTCCCTTGAAAAGATTAAAAAAAATAACCCATCTCCAGAGCTATCCACATTATTTATGGTCTCCAAGCCAGATCCGGATCCAGTATCTTTAGTGAGTGGGATTCTGTCCAGACAACCAAATGAGCCCGAGAGTGTGGCACTGATTATTTTGAGTAATTTGGGGGTTTAAAATGTGTATGTTAACAACAGTGTAACATTTCCTTTCATACATTATTTATATAATACATTTGTCTATGACTTTTTGTTGACCGAAAATAGCAAGAATCTAGGAAAAGCAACTCTTAAAATAGAAATATTGAATGAAGTGATGATTAGGAGAGATGTGAACCTTCTTACTTTAAAAAGAGACACTAAAAAGGAAGTGGCTGTTTATCTAGTTTCTGGGAAAATAACTAAATCCTGGGTTTTGTTTGTTCAGCTGAATGATTAGAGGGGCGCTTGCTACCGCCGCGGACCCAGGACTGGCCCATCAGGAGCCGGCGGTAGCCTCGCTCCAGATGCTGGTGGAGCCGCCCGGAAGCTCCAGACTGGTGGGCGTCTTCCTCTCTTCACAAGCCATGTCGGTATTTTATGTCAAAAACTAGGCTGGGGCCATCAGCCTTCGCCTTTAGGCAATTTCAAGGTGACTTCAAGCCTGAATATATTCAAAAAAGAGAA
>RJWM01026909.1:0-27478 GCA_004363535.1 Dasyprocta punctata | reverse complement strand
TGTACTACAAATATGTACTAATAAACAAAAAGTCAGAAAAAGACAAAAAACATTGTGTCCTCAACCAATTTATTCACTGGGTCTGGTATCATAGGAAGTCTAAGTCTTCCCTATATTCAAAATAGAAGAAGATAAAGGGTGGGGGGAAAGAATGAAAAAAGAAAGTAAGAGGTGTTATGTACAGGTACCAACACCATATACTACATGCAAACATTATGCACTGAAAATGTTTACTAATAAAAAAATGAATGTGAAAATAAATTAACCAATTTTGAAGGCAGCCATTACAGTGCAACTAAAGACACTCATGAAAGAGAACTTCTAGAACTGCTTCAGAAAATGGCAAGAATTATGGCATAAGGGAATTTGAAGCAAGGGGGAATATTTTGAAGGTGATTAATGGCAATGTGTCTTCCACTGTGATAAATTTTAAAAATTTAAATCTGCATCATATTTCTTGATGCTGTTTAGTATATGTTCTCAGTTTGAAATGAATTAAAAGTCTTTGAATTTAAATTGCTAATATTTGCTTTGGATAATTTTTTTTCTTTTTTTGGTACTAAGGATCAAACTCTTAACCTGATATCTGTCAGGCAGGCACTTACACCACTGGACGAAATCCCCAGCCTCATATTTTGAGACAGGGTCTCACTATGTAGTTCAGGTTGGCCTTGAACACACTTTGTAGCCCAGGCTGGTCTCGAACTCACAGCGATCCTCCTGCCTCAGCCTCCCAAGTGCTGGGATTAAAGTTGTGTGCCACCATGCCCAACTTGCTTTGGATAAATTTTAATGGAATTAATTTTGATTTTGTAATTTTTTAATGAAATGGAAAATAAATCAATTTTTATTTTAATTGTATAGTTGCAATAATTTCTAGTTTTTCATTTCCCAGTCAATTTTACTTAGCAACAAGTTGTATTCGTTTACAATACATATTGATATAAATACTGATAGTAAACACTAATTCCATTTATAATTTCAGCAACTTCTCTACATTTTCTATAATGGTGACATTTCTAAGCAATGGGTTTCTTCAGCATGTACTACACTACGTTTAAATGTGCACCGGTGTTGAAATATATTTAAAAATATTAGATGATAATTTTAATGCAAGGGTGAAATCTCATATTTTCAGCCCCACAACCTAATTTTATTCTTGGTAAGATTCTGTTAAAAAAAAAGTGACAGAATGTTAGTTGCTAAGGAAACTACCCGCTATGAAACTAGATATAAAACAGTAACTTTGGGAACAGATACTAACATAGTCATGGAATTGTTAAATTCATTTGAGTTTGTTGTTATTGATGTGTTTAGCAAAACGTTTCTAAACAATTCTTATCTTTATTTTTAAAAGCATACTATGGGATTCAAAGTTTCACAAATATAATGCCCATGAAACTTGGAGAATTTCTTGAAGCAAGTGTTTTAAGAATCATGAATGTAGTTAAGACAAAGTAAAGCATAGGAAAGTCCTAGTAGAATAAATAGCAATATTGTTTTAAGTTTTGCTCCTAGTAGACCAGTTCCTGGAAATTAATACTTTCATTTACTCATGAAGCATTTATATTCAGATTTTTACTTGTAGAGAAATAATAATTAATAATCAAGGTTAGACTCACATTAAATACAGAACATCTTATTTGTAGCACTTTTTTTCTTTTCCTTTTTTTTTTTTTTTGTTTTTGTTTTTGTTTTGTTTTGTTTTCCTGACCTGAAGATTGACCCAAGAGACTCAGGGCCTCACATAACAGGCAAGTGACCTATCACTGAGCTAAAGTTTAAGCCCTATTTTGCTACTTATTGAATATGAGACATTGTCTCAGTTCATAGAGGAAGCTGGCCTGGAATTTGGATTTCTCTTAACTCCAGCTCTTGAGACGCTAGGATCTCAAGCCTGTACCACCGAATTGGGCAGTTCTTCATTATACATATGGTGTCTATGGCAGCCAAGATAGTGTAACATTCATAAGTCAGATGGAAATCCAGTAAGATTAATTCCAATATTGTGTATAGCCCAGAATTTCTTTAAAGTTTGATAGGCATCTCAAATAAATTGTTATTTATTAAAAAAATATATAACTTTGCAAAAGAAAGAAGCAATATAACTAAAGGTATGTGATTCCTTAATTAGCCTCCTATAAAATTACCAGTAATAAAAGTAGTTTAAAGAAATGTGTATTATGAAGTAGGCTATTCTCTGTGTTTTACATATAATACAGTGTTTACCATCACAAAATTCTATAGAGTAAATTCCATCACTACTGATGTTTAGAAATGAAAACAGAGAGTTCATTTAACATGCTAACTTATCTAGAATGGAAGTGATAACATAAGTCATGCATTCCAACATGACACTCCGAAGTAAACAAACCTGGCATTACAGTTCCACACATATGCGTTAAAATAATGTTCTACTTATAAAGCATGAATTATTTGTAATATAATTATACATTATATGATTATAAATTTTACATATAATCTTGAAAATAGAGAAAAATAGCTTCCTTTTATTATTAAATCCTGAAAATGTGCCTAACAGAGTGGTAAACTCTAGTAATATAATCATTAAAAAAGTATGATATGGTCTGTATGTAACTTACCATGTGTTAAAGTACAGTTTGGAGATAGATATGCATGATATAATGATAGCATTTAACATCAGAAACTAAATAAGTAATAGACTAGTTTCTGAGTATGATAATTTTCAAACATACAATAAAGCAGTTCAACCAGAAAGAAAAAAACTTACTTTTTAACGTTGTATTTTTTCATATAAGCATATTTATGCATACTTGAAACCAAGAATAATAATATATCTAAGATATGTATATTACAGTCTCCTAAACTAAATATGTCAACACACTTGACAAAAAGAACTTTGTGGGCATTACTAAGAATCTTGATTTGGGAACTTTGTGGGCACAGTGTAGTCACAGTGGCATTAGGAAAGAAAGGAGACAGAAATTCATATTCAGAGAATGAGATTTGACAGCAGAGGCAAAGTTTGGAGCGATGAGGCCATGAGCCAGAGAATGCAAGCAGCTTGTCTACAAGAGATAAAACTATGATTTTATATATATATCAGACTTCAAATATATACATATATATTATTTTTTTTGAAAATTTTAAAGATTTTTTCTGTCTCTGTCTTCTTCCCTCCCCTTTTCTCTCATATAGAGAAAGGGAGGAAGTAAATGACAGAAGAAGAGACAGACAGAATAATTATTTTCCCCACTCATCTGTTGATGGCCACTGAGATTATTTGGATAAATTATGTCTCACACAAATATGTCAGTGCAACACTATCTCCATTTCCTTTGAATATTTATCCAAAAACATGACTGATATATCATATGGTAATTTTGTTTCTAACTGTTGAGAAACTGCCGTATTGCTTTTTCTATTAACTGAATTAATTTACATTCCCATAAAAAGTGCATAAGAGTTATTTTTTTTCTACATCCTCTCCAACACTTGTTATATTTTATCTTTTTGACAGCAACCATCATAACAGTTGTGAGGTGACATCTAGTTTGGGTTTTTATTTTCATTTTCTTAATTCATGCAAAAAAGATTCTAACATTAGTTATAACATGGATAGATCCAGAGGACCTTAGGCTAACTCAAATTAACCAGAAATGGAAAAAAGGTATTAAATGACCTCACATATGTGGAATTTTTAAAAAGTTAAATGCACAGAAACAAAGTAGAACAATGATTATCAGGAGTGACTATGTGGGAAGTGAGAAATGTTGATCAAAGTTTACAAAGTTGCAGTTTTGTCGGATGAATAAATCCAGCAAAATAATGTATAATACGCTGACTATAGTTAATAATATCGTATCATACACTGAACATTTTCCAAGGAATTAGATTTTAAGAGGTCTTTGCACTACACACACACACACACACACACACACACACATTCAGTAACCATGTGAGGAATTATATATGTTTGCTTTTTTGTAATAACGTATTGAAACATGTACATAACACATTTGGTAAAAAGGCTATCTTCTTTCCTTCAGTTTATATTTTTGGCCCCTTGTCAAAAATCAGATAGCTGAATGTATCTGGGGTTTTTTCTCCATTCTTTACTCTGTTCCAGTGATCATCGTGTCTGTTTTTGTGCCAAGACCATATTGCTTTTATTACTGTAGCTTTGTAATATAACTTGAAATCCAGGATTTTAATGCTTCTTGTGTCTCTATTATTGCTCTGGATTGCTTTTATTCGATATTCTAAGTCCAGTAGTATTTGTTTTATGATGTGGAATGTGCTCATGTTTGATGCATATTTGTTTATAACTGTTGGCTCTTCCTGTTGAATTGTTCCCTTATCCAATATATAATGATCTTTCTCAGACTGTTTTGATTAGTTCTCGCTTATTGTTCACTTTGAAAATTGCAGAGTTGCCCCAGGCTATTTTCAGACACCTGTTGCATGGATTATTGTTCTCACTATCATTTATTGAAAAATTATTCCTACTCCCATTGTATTATTTATTTATTTGTGCCTCTTTTGCAAATCAAGAATATATGTTTTTAAATTCATTTTTCACTATTTACTCTTTATGTTAATCTGATCATTTTATGTCACTCTTTCAGCACTTTATGACTCTTATTGTGAAATAAAAGATTTTTACCCATATCTATTTTTTTAAATTTCCATGATTTTCAGATTGCAAATATCTACAAAAGTTTCCTAAAGATATAGTATGATTGTACTAATCTGTAAACTAATTTGTCAAAATTGGCTTTTTTAAATTGAAATCTTAATTCTTTGAATAATGCTATATCTCTTAATGAATCATTTTTAAATTTTTAAAATTATCAATATAGAGTTCATGTTTTCTATTTAATGCTTCAATGTTAACTAATATAATTGTATTATCTTCTTATTTTACTTTATTTGTCAATCATTGTATTAGTTGTATGGAGGGAGTCAGTCATTATTATATAACTTTTACCCTATGATACTGCTAAATTTTCTCATTAATTTTGATACAGATTGATTTGGATTTACTACAATCAGTCATTTTCAATTTTTGTTATGTTTTGTCATACAGTCAGCAGCTATAATGTATTGCATAATTTTTGAGTATCAATTAGGTCAACCATCTTGCTATAATGGAAAAATATTCATCAATAAATGATATTGTGTGTAAAATTTCTAAAAATACAATTAAATTATCTTATAGAAAATACACATTTTTATCAAAAATGTATAATGAAGTGTGTTGTGTTTTCCCTACATCTGTTGACATGGTCATATACTTTTATTACATTATTCTGTTCTTATGTAATTTACATTGATTATCGCTAATTATAATGTTAAACATTGTTGCAGCGCTGTAAAACGATTAAATTGTTGAGAAAGACACATAAATCATAAATAACCTTCAGCCTCAAACTTTAGAAACTATTCACTATGACAGCATACACTTTAGCATTATTCTTTTTAACACAGAGGACAAATCCATCATAAATAGCTTTTTAAGTGTTTTTTTTTTCCCATTCTAGGATGATTGAAAAATGAACCCCTGACCTGTGTACAT
Organism: Dasyprocta punctata; assembly: GCA_004363535.1. Taxonomy (NCBI): domain Eukaryota; kingdom Metazoa; phylum Chordata; class Mammalia; order Rodentia; family Dasyproctidae; genus Dasyprocta; species Dasyprocta punctata. Next base: position 21,918 of record RJWM01026909.1, on the reverse strand, counting down.
AAAGGTTTGTTAGGTTTAACTGATTTTTATATTTTCCACTCCATTTGCTTGACTTTTATTCTCCTGCTCATCATGGTCTATAAACCCCTAAGTTCTGAGTTTATTTACAATAAGAAAGCCAGACAGGCAAGTTATTCATGGCTAAAATATATTTATTTATAAGAATCTTCTGCTGTATTTCCATGAGTAAATGCTGATAGCTTATTTACAGGGTGTTCCAGTCTAGTTCAATAAAGACCCTGGAATCCCAAGTGCAAGGGATTAAATCGCTGCACAGCTGTTAACATTCTTTCTCAGTTCGCTCTTTCATGTTGATCAGTATTTCCTTGCCAAATATTTCTATGTATTTTCCATAATTTGTCTTAAAACAAATTCACTTAAATTAGTTGTATACAAACAAGCCAATAAATGTTTCAGTGATCTACAGGTTTTGAAGCATCCAATAGAAAAGGAATATGGTAAATTATGTTATTCTTCCTAAGTCTTTTAGGATTCTTTGTTCCACTTAATTATTTCCCCTTTTCTGTCATCAAGGATCATTTAATCATATTTGTGTATGTTGATAGATGCACATACAATTTTTTTAAAGACTTCTCCTGATATTTTTCTATCTAGCATAAAATGATACCCATATATATAAAATTAATTGAGGGCTTCAAATAACTTTGGAAATATATTTTCATTATAGTTGGGATGGGAGTTGATTTTTACTTAATTGTTGATTTAGGAAATAAGACATTTCAATGTAGTGTGCGACAATACATAAGCAAAAAGGTCCATATATCTACATATGTACAAAATCTACATTATTCATTTGAATTTATTGTATGTACAAATTATTTTACAAAATTTTTTTAAAGTAATATAAGTTCTACCTTATGTTTGGACATATTCGAAACTATATTTCTGATATCATAGCTCAAGCTTTTACCTGCATGGACATTTAGGGGAAACTGTGTAATACTAGTCACCCAATAGAGATAATATCACACTGCTACTCATTGTTCTTTAAATCCCAAGAAGTTGATCCTTGAGGAACAACTTTCCTTCTTACGTTTAATATTTTTGCACATAGAAAATAATAATACAGCCGGGCGTGGTGGCGCACGCCTTTAATCCCAGCACTCGGGAGGCTGAGGTAGGTGGAGCGTTGTGAGTTCGAGGCCGGTTTGGGCTACAACGCGAGCGCAAGGCCGGCCTGAGCTACATAGTGCGACCCTGCCTCAAAAAACCAGGGCCGGGAATTTGGCTCAGTGCCTTAAGCGCCTGCCCTGGCAAGCGCGAGGTTGTGAGTTCAATCCCCGTTGCCACAAAAAAAAAAGTAAATAAATAAATAAATAAATAAACAAAAATAAACAAAATAATAATACAGGTCACTTCATGATGTCCAATCTAGCTTAAAATATTTTGATCGTAAATACATCTCTGTGTCTTAGACCGCTAATATTCCAGAAAGGGACCATGGGACCTGGGCTCTGTAAAAATACTGAGTCCAAAAGATCAAAATACATATTTAATATATGGTTTACACAAAGAAGCAGGAAAATGTGAAACAAAATAAAAAAAAAAAAACTAAGTCAAATGAGGCAAACATAAAGATGACTGAAATAGTTTAATTAGCACTGAGGGCTACAGAAATTTAAATATGTAAACAAATTAGCTGGAGAAGATGCATGAAAATTTAAGACAATATGTAACTTCTTTTTAAGAGAGACCATTTTACTACTATACAATCAATGAAAACAAGGAATTCACAAAATATACTCAGAAATAAATTAGAAATTGTAATAAAGAAATAGAAAACTTGATAGTAACCTATAAAAATTCCATCCACTGCATATCACAAAGAGAATGAACATTTAAAAAGCACAGTTTCCATCATCTCTTACAAGGCAATGACAAATTGTCTAGCACAAATAAAGTTAAAACTATGAGGAGAGAAAAAATGAAGAAAAATATATTTAATGATATGATAAATGAAAATTTTTGTTGTAATTTAGAAATTTTCATCTATCATATCACCAAATATATTAAATGTCATGTATTTTGATCTTTTGGACTCAGCATTTTTACAGAGCCCAGGTCCCATGGTCCCTTTCTGGTTCCTCCTCCACTACTCCTTCCTTGCTTGTGCCTATGTGTGTGGGAGGCGGGGGTGGGGGTGTGAGTGGGCAAAAGCATTTTTTTTAATCTATGAATTCTTGTGGATTCAATCCGCCTCTTCAGCCTGTCATAAAAAGTTCCACTGCTCTTTTTCCTGTGCAAAGCCTCTTTTGCCTGCATATTTCCAGTGAAGGAATTTGACCCCGGATGAGAAGCAGACATGACTCAGTTTACTTAACAGATGAATTGGAACTCAGCTTAGGAAACATTTTTATTACCACTAGCAAACTATGCATTGATTTTATATATTTTTGGGGGGCAGTGAATATAGGATTTAGCATTTTTAAAAATAACTGGAACTAAAATCTTTTCTGTTTCTCAACTAAATTAACTATAGCTATAAAGAGAAATTTATTCAATAAAGTTAATCAGTGGAACGTCTTTCATAAGGGCAAGAACCAATATATATTTTTAAAAATTCCATGTCACATTCCTCTAATAAGTTACAATTTTTTCCTATCACATTAATTCATACTTAAGATTATCAGAACTAATGTAAAATTATACACTTTTGTGAGCTAAAATTTAAGAACTAATTTCATTATTGGTAGTCACTGTGGCATTGGATATAGACAAACATCAATGAGACCATACACAGAACTTTATCCCTTAGGCAGGAACAGGAAACTATATTAGTATCAGCAGTGGTATAAAGTTGAGATGACTCTGCATTAGAGAGACAAAATTTTAAGAAATCCTCTGCAGGAATTAAATTATCTGATCATCTGAAGTCTCCAGAAGGAAAATCCCAATATTGAGTCTGAATTGGTATTTCTTCTATGGACAACTAACACAAAAATCTTTATGACAAAGATAAAATTTCTCAAGGTTTTGACAGATACATTTAAGAAAACGAACTTCAGTGCTGGAAAATACAGTAAATTTAGTACTCTCAAAGAGGCAATAAAACAAGCAAAAACCTTTGGCCAGGGTGTAATCAGTATGGGCTGTGGCCTGTACATCAGTGGGAGGTACTTCCTTGCTATGTTGTGTAAGGCACAGGACTTAATCACCAACATTGTAAAAAGAATTCTTGAAGATTTTGTAGTATTCAGCATTGAATCCATCAGGTCCTGGGCTTTTTTACATGGTAGATTCTTTATTATTGTGTCAATTTCATTGTTTCTTACTGGGTTCTTAAGTATACCTATGTCCTCTTGAGTTAGTTTTCATAGTTTGTATATGTCTAGGAATCTGTCAATTTCTTCAAAATTTGCTGATTTATTGGAATACAATTTTTCAAAGTAGTTACTATCTTCTGAATTTCCACAGTGTCTGTTGTGGTTTCATCCTTTCCATTTTTAATTGCATTGATATTAGACTTTTCTCTCTTTCTCTTGGTGAGTCTGGCTAAGATTTATCTATTTCATTTATTTTTTCAAAGAACTTACTCTTCAGTTCATTTTTTAACAGATTTTTATTCTGCATGTCATTTTTTAACAGATTTTCAGTTTTCATTTCATTGACTTCCATTTTAATTTTAATTGTCTCTCCTGATTTTCATAAGGTTATTTATTTAAGTGCTGTTTTCCTAATGTGAGCATTAATTGTAATGAATTTTCCTCTTAAAATTGCTTTCATAGTATTCCAGAGTTTTCTTTGTGTTAACTTCCAGAACATTTTTAAATTTCTTTTTTTATTTCCTCTGTGACCCATTGGAGTTTTAGGGGTATGCTGTTAAATTTCCAGAATATTTTACCTTTTCCAAAATTTCTTCTGTCATTAATTTATATTGTCACTGCACAGTAGTATAACAGTATTCATGGAGGAATTTCAGTTCCTTTATATTCTTGGTGGGGATGTAAACTCATACAGTCATTATAGAAATAATATGGAGCTTTTCCAAAGAACTGAAATTAAAAACTCGATATAACCCAGCCATCCTCCTGCTAGGGATATTTTCCAAAGAGCTTAAATATCATATGATAGTGAAACTAGCATACCAATATTTATAGCAGCACAATTCATCATAGCTAAATCCTAGAAACAGCCTGTATATTCATCAATAAATGATTGAATAACCAAAATGTGACATCTATATGTAATGGAATATTACAGGATGATAAAGAACGCCAAATTTGAGGAATTTATAGGAAAATGGATGCACCTGGAAGATATAATGTTGAGTGAAATAAAATGGACATACAGGTTAAAATACCATGTGATATCTCTCTGGGTGAGGCAAAGGATAAACAAAGAAAATGATACAGGATGGATAAAAAGGAAAAAAGGGATGGATCTCTTGCAATAGGGAAGCAAACCAAGGGACTCGGACAAGGAGTGAGGAGGAGGGGAAGGGGAAATAAGAATAAAAATATGCCATATACACAAACTGAATAACCCCAATTAATGTAGCAGTATAAACCATAACATGCATTAAGACAAATAATATCGAATATGAAAAATGAGATGGGAACAAATGGGCGAGGGGCTAAAAAGGGAAAAAAAAAAACAAGCTTTAATATGTACATAACCATTCTCAAGATGATTATAAAATGCATGAATTGCAAACATGTACTAATAAAACTTTTAAAAAATAGAAACCTTTATACTTGAGCTCTACAAGGGCAAATGGATTGAAAATGTATTTCTTGGTCCACATATTGAAATAGAATGCTAAAACAACAAAAAAAAAGTCAGAACCAGAACCTTGCTGATGTTGAACTCAAAAAAATTCTACAATAAATAAGTATAATAATTGCTAAAGAAAAAGTAAATTATGAAAACTAAATATTAATAAATATGTGAATGATATTCTTTAAATGAAATTACCTGCATAAAATATAAATATTTAAGTAATACTACCTTGGATTATTAAAAAAAGACTAATGGGGAGTGACAACTATGTTTTTGATTAGCTGTTGTGAGACCATACTTACAATTTGTATGGAAGATATTTTGTAATATTTGGATTTCATGGAGGAGAAATGTGGCCAGGGATGATGAACTGAAACATAAAGTGGAAAAAAAAGACTTAACAATTTCACATGAAATTGCCCACACATTTGTATGCCTTTGCCAGTGTATTCAAGATAATCTCAAAAATGCATGTAGAGAAATTATAATTCTGGAGCAGATGAAGATATTCAAAATTTAGTTAAGTAGGTTGTGCTTATCAATGATGGACAATATTGTTGATATTAGTGATTTTGTAATAAAAATTCTAAAGATCTGCAGTTCAGGGACACTCTTTAACAATCAGAAATTCCTTTATTTAACTGTCTAATAGGGGCCTTTTATTAGGTCACATTATATTAAATGTACATATTTCTTTGATTATAAACATGCTATCGAATTGCCCATTGCCAGTGAGATCGTATTGTTTAATTGATGTTTGTTTCATTAGTAAACACATCCAACCATTCCAAGGTAAGCAATATATTTATATTTTATTCTAAACATCTATTTCCTATTTTCAAAATAATATATTTTGGAATAAATAGTGAGGAAAGAGAAGCCAAAAAAGATATTACTAATTAAAGATAGTTTAGATTTCACAGAAAATAGTTCTTATTGTTTCTAGACCACATCAACTGCTCTCTTATGTGACCTGCATTTAATTTTTCAAATAACTGAAAAACATTTTTTTGTCTTGTTATTTAAATGTTTATCTGAACTTGGGAAGATGGTGAAACAGTAAACAGCAGAGTAAACAGCCTCTCTGTGGGATACAGTCCAGATGCTGGAATATAGCACCATGGGGAAGACAAGAAGGAAGGAAGTGGGTCCCCTGGACCCAGGAAGAATTTAAAGTGAGAATTGAAGTCCACAGAGGGAGTAAAAAGAAAAACTTCAATGAAGAAGAAGGCGGTGGCTGGTGATGCCTTCACCTGGAACCACACCCACTATGTGAGAGGAGCTGTTGGAACCTGGGGATGTGCAGTCACAGTGGCCATGGTGTTGGTGATCCCAGAGGCCTCTGTAAAGAGACATGGTGGTGGAGGGAAGTAGCGGATTCAAAGGGCTGCACTGGCTGGTGGTGAGTGCAGAGGACTCAGTCTTCGGTGGGAGAAAGCAATTGGCCTGGAGTCATTTTGGAGTTGGCCAGACAAGCCCAGAACCAGAACTGCTGCAGGTTTCCTCCAGCAGCTCCTAGCTGGGTGCAGACTGGTGAAAATCACACAGACTGAGCCCTGACACTGGGTGCATTCCTGTGGCCTTTGCAGAGTTTCCCTGCAGGTACCCAGCTTGGTCTGGAGGTGCTGGCCAGCCCCGCACCTGGGCACACTCAGGGGTGGTAGTGTAGGATCCCCACTGATGACCAACATAGGTCCACAGGCAGTGGCCAGCCCTGCCCCCGCGCACACTCCACCAGCCATTGTGGGTGCTCCCTGCCAGTGACCAGTTCAGTCCAGAGGCAGCAGCAGACCCTGCCCGTGGATGCACTTGGGCAACCATCACAGAAGATCCTCTCCAGTAACCAGCTAGGAGGCAGCAGCCAGCACCACACCTGCATGCACTCCACCAGCCATTGGGGAGTTAACAGGCTGGGAAAAGCAGCAGAGAGCCCTGCACCAGTGCACCTGCAGCCAGCACTGGTTAAAAGAACCAAACAATCCCACTTCGAGAAATAGTAGCCAGTGCAGAAAGTGTCTGGGACGCCACTACACACTTGCTCAGAAGAACTCAGAAATATATCAAGATGAAGAAGAGGCAGTCTCTGGCCTCCAACCAAAGACGAGCAAGTCCAGGAGACCTAAACAAGGAAAAGATGAGGAGTCACATACTTGAAATTTCTGAAGCAATGGCAACTAAAGTAAAGAAACAACTTCATGAGGCTATAAAAGAATTAGAACAGAAATATTAACTCAGGTAAAAGAAGAAATCAAAAACATAATAAAAGAACTGCTAGACATCTCTAATGAAGACATAGATCAAAAAGTGGAGGAGCATAGGAAAATGAGGGAAACCATGAATGAACCATATAAGAAAGATTTGGAATACATGAAACAGATTCTAAGAGATAACCAGGAAACTAGAAACTCCATTTAAAACTGACAAAACTGCTCAAAAGAAACTGAACATAGACTTCCTTTTTTAAAAAAAAAATATTTATTTTAAACGAAGAAAAGTAAGAAACCAAAGCAAAATAATTTCACAATCAGCCAATAGGAGAGTAACAATAATCAATACATTGCATATTGCTATATTCACAGTAGTTGTTTATGGTATAAGATATAGACATGAAACATTGTCCAGAAAATTATTAGTGCAAAACTTTCCCCTAATGAATCAAGAGAAACCAGCAGTATGACTAGCATTTTTTGTTACGATTGCTCTATTATTTTCAAATAAACATTTCATATTAAACATGAAATCTGAAGATGACCCTGTGAAAACTACTTTTCACACAAAATTCTTTTTCTTTAACTATCTTCACTAATTTTTTATATACATAGATTTTCTTTCAGTTTGTCACACAAATTCAACAATGTGATGGTTACATATGTGTGACTTAGTTCACTGATAACTATATTTTCGATACTCATCCATTTAAGAATGAAAATGTCTAGTTTATCATTCTTTATAGCTGAGTACTATTCCATTGTATAGAAATACCACATATTTTTTGTTCATTCCACAGTTGAGGGGCATTTAGGTTGTTACCAAGATCTAGCTATTATGAACTGGGCAGCTATAAATATAGGTTCACATGTATCTCTGTGATAGGATGTTTTTAATTCTTTTGGGAAGATACCGAGAAGGTGAGTAGCTGCATCAAGTGGGACCTCCAATCCTACCTAGCTTTTTGAGGAATCTCCACACTGACTTCCACAGTAGTTGCACCAACCTGCATTCCCAGCAACAGTGGAAAAACGTTCTTTTTTCTCCACAGCTCCTCCAGCATTAGTTATTGGTTGACTTCTTAACACTAGCCATTCTTTCTGGGGTGAGATGGAATCTCAGTGTTACTTTCATTTGCATCTCTTGAATGGCCAGTGCTGTTGAACATCTTTTCATGCATTTATTTGCGGTTTGTACTTCTTCATCTGAAAAGTGTGTTCATCTCAGATGCCCATTTTTGGATTGGGTCTTTAAATCTTGGAGGACTGATTTTTTTAAAGTTCTTTATATGTTCTCAATATTAATCCTTTATCTGAAGGACAACTGGCAAACATTTTCTCCCAGATTGTAGGTAGTATCTTCACACTGTTGGTGGTTTCTCTTGCTGTGCAAAATGTTTTCAGTAGGATGAGACCCTGAACATAGACTTTCAAACCTTGAAGACAGGCTTGCAGCTTGTGATCTTGAAAGGAAAGATCTGTTAAAAATACCAAGGAAGTAGGAAGTAAAAATTCAACAGCTACAAGACAACCCAAAGAAACATAAGCTAAGAATAACAACTGTGAGTGAAAAAGCAGAGGTTAACACAAATGACAGTGAAACTCTGTTTACAGATATAATATCAGAAAACTTCCCAAGCATGGGAAAAGGAAGTGACATTCAGGTAAGTGAAGCATATAGAATGCCAGCTAGTCATAACCAAAAGAAATCTACACCCAGGCATATAATAATCAAGACTCCAGAAATTCTACACAAAGACAGAATACTAAAAACTGTCAGCAAAAAGAAACAGAGCACCTATAAAGAAATACCTATCAGAATCATGACAGACTTCTCAACACAAACCATCGAGTCAAGAAGAGTTTGTAGTGAAGTATTTCAAGTCCTGAAATAACACAATTTCCAACCCAGATTGACGTACCTGAAACACTATCTTTCAAAATTAATGTAGAAACAAGATACAACTATGATAAAGAACAACTGAAGGAATTCATGACCACCAAACAAACCCTACAAAGAATACTGTAGGACATTCTAGAGAGAGATAAAAAAAAAAAAAGAACAAAGTTCCAGGAACAGTGGCAGAGGGCAATCATTGAGCAGGGCAGACAATTGAATGGAGAGGAAAAATAAGCAGCCAATAGCAGGAAAATAGCATGGCAGAGACAAGGAAGTGCATGTTGGCCAAAACCATTAATGTAGATGGCCTCAATTCACCAATAAAAAGAAACACAGGCAGAGTGGATCAGGAGACAGGATTCATCAATATGCTTTATACAAGAAACACATTTAACTTGAAAAAGGGTTCATAGACTGAAAGTCAAAGGAGTGAGAACTATGCTCTATGTGACAGGGAGCCAGAAAGAAGTTGGGGTAACTTGTGCATCAGCTGCAGAAAGGACAAGAAAGATAAGGCATTTTTATACAATGGAAAGCTAATCAGCTATAAAGAAAGATAACCTCGAGGTTTTTGTAGGTAAATGGATACAACTTGAGATCATGCTCATAGATGAAAAGGTTCAGAGTCACATGGACGGATATTGTGTTGTCTCCATAAAATAAAAAATTGAAGGAGTTAGTGGCATCCAAATGCACACTATATATTGTGAAGTGAAAGAGGGTGAAGTGTCTAAAAAGGGAAAGCAGTGGCCATTGTTAAGCTATTATCATGATTTGAGCCCTGTATTGTTTTCATTGTTCTGTTTAGCTTGGTTCTAGTCTGTTTTGGTTTGTCTAATTTTATTATATTTGATGTCATGGACAGCTATTTCAAAGATAAAATGTATTATGGGAGCCATTATTGATTTTCTATTATCTATTTATTGTGGTTTATGTATTTTCTTTTATTTTTTATTTTAAAAAGCAAAACAGAAAAAAGAGTGGCATCTATTATCTTGTTTTGAAGCCCTGTATTACCTTCATTGTTTTGTTTTGAGTGATTTTATTCTATTTTGATTTGTTTGATTGTATTATGTCTGATGATATAAGCAACTACTTAGAAGATAACAAGGGGCATTATGGCAGCCACTGTTGTTTTACTATTGTTTTGAAGTCCTGTATTGCTTCCATTGCTTTGTTTTTATTGGTTTTATTCTGTACTATTTTGTATGATTTTATTATGCCTGATGCTATGGGCAGTTATTCTGAAGGTAACAAAAGGCCTTATGGTAGCCATTCTTGATTTCCTTTTGTATTTTTCTAGAGTCATGTGCCATGTTCATTGTTTTATTTTGATTGACTCTATTCTGTTTTATTTCATTTGGTTTTATTCTCTTCTAAATAAAAAATTAAAAATAAATGTTTATCTTTTCAACACAAATAACATTTCCTTGAGAAACAAAAGCAAAAGTTATGTAAATATTGTGCCCTTTACATCAGTTTGAACACAGTAAATCATTTGGATGATTAAAGATAGTAAAAATTTTTGAAATTGAAAGAAAGGATTTTCTAAAATTGTAATTATCATCAACTTTGTTACTTAAGATGTCTGTATTCAAGATACTTGATATATTTATTTCAAATTAACCTTATTTTTAAGTCTTAAAAATCTTCAGTCAATGTTTTTCAAATCATTACAAAATACTTGTCATTTATTAAGCATCTTTATATACATATCGTTTTATATAAAGATATATGTTTTCCTCAAACACATATAGCATAGACTGTTTTCAAGAATGAAGGGATAAAAGCTTGTAAAAGATGAATAGCTTAGCAAATCCTAAATGTCTAATAAGCAGCATGGGCAGATTTCTGATTCCTAAACACATTGTAAAATAACTACCATGGTTCTTATTGAATCATTAACAAGAATCTTTAATACGACAAATGGAATCACACGTATTTATAAAAAACAGTAAGTCTAACTCAGAAACTCAATTATTTATTCCAGCAACATTCTTCCATATATAGATTCACATTTCTAATGCTTGTCACATAAACTCATAGTGTTCTTTTACATACTACACATTAGAATCACATCTGTTGGAAGGCTTTGGAATTCTCTAAAACATCTTCCACTAGACAGTGTGTAAAAGTCGGATATTGTTTGGAATTCATTCAGTGTCCTTGAGGGGTTTCTTTTTAATTATTCAAAACTCTGCAGAACTTTTGGAATGAAGCAGATCATTTATTTTCTCTCAACCAACATTTCTAGTTTTCTCATCAACACATCGGTTGTTGTTTTGGCTGGAATTAAACAAACACAGGTGCTAAAATTACCAGTTTCATCATATTTTTTCTACTTACTTGTGCTATGGAAAGTCATTAAGGTTCTGTAAAAGACACATTTTCCCAATTCATTACACCTAAAGGAACTGCCAGGCAAAACAAGCTACCAGTATGTGAGCCATTGCAAACTTCCCCATATGTATTTTGCAAGCAGGTGTTTCATTTGCAGTTTGCCAGAAGCAAACTGTTTTTCAGGTGCATAGAGAATTTCATTTTTGTACAAAAAATGGAACAGTAATAACGACTCCTGGTAGATTCTTCCTCAATAGGAGAGCAATATAGAGTTGTTGAATACAGGAGTGAATTGCACACTCAATGTTTAAACAGTCTAAATGTCCTCATTCAGTCTGGATTCTTGTTAATTACAAACCCCAGAATGCGTGGAGATAAAACACCACCACAAAGCAAGAAGATGGGGATTAACATTGTTAAAGTTCCTTTTATATAAAACACAGTACTTTACCATGTTCCTATGAATTAAGCGCTATCACAACTGACTGATAAATGTAAATGTGTGTCTCAATTTTTATGCAACTTTCACAATGTCATGGAGTTAATGAGAATTTTAACAGAATTCACATTTGTGTCACCATGATTACAAGGCCTAAAAGGACTTGAATTCTTCTTTGGTTTCTCTTCTGTTATCTTGTTCATGAAAGCTATATACTCTGGAATTGAAATGTTTCATATGAATTCCAAATAGTGAATAGGACATTACTATTCTGTACAGAGATTGGAAAAAAAATAATTGTCTTTTTCACTTTTCTTAAGCTCTGGATTATAGTTAGTGTCATTATAGAAGTAGTATCATATTTCTTAATTTTGCATTTTCTTAAATTAACCTTAAAAAACAGTTCCAATAGTAGAATAGAGCCTCAAAATAACGTGAATGTTATTAGTTCTAAACTTACACATATTTCTGTTATAACCAGTGTATCTTAACTTGATGCCAGTTGTACAGTTCTGCTCAAAATATTACTCTTGTGGTCTACTATAAAAAGTTAGCAGAGGGACCTTGTAGAAAGTGTGTGTATTATCATTAATTCATATATATATGACTATATATATGTGTGTGTATATATATTTTTGATAAGGTACATCAATTGTATATATGCATATCTAATATATCCTGTGTTGAGGATATAAATATGCTTATGTCTTTATATGGATACATACATATATTACTAAGAAAAAAATGCATTGATGTTGTATTTTCAAATATAGTATACTTACAATGAAATGCATTTTTATATTTTTATTCCATAGTTTTTATAAATTTCTTACTCCAGTTAGTCTTATCCAAATAAAATTAAAATATATATAATGACTTTCTCATGTAGTTTTTGTAATATGAATATGTATTATGTGATATGATATATTACTCATTATATAAAAAATTGAATATACAGAAATAAGCATATTCCTACTTGAAATGTTTTCAAAAAGCCAATAGCTGTTTCTTTAATGGTATATAATTATGTATAAAGTAAAATTTTTATCTATGCAACTTTGTTCATCTAGCTTCACATAGGTAAAGTAGAAAGAATTTAGTGAAGGTACGAAGTAATAACATTTTTCTTTTCCTCATATACAGAAGATTATCGAACTCAAAGATTTATTGCTGAGCCACAGTATCAGTCCTTTTTTTATTTTTTATATTGAGATATGGTCTTGATAATGGTCCAAATTGCTCAGACTTGGGTCAAACTCGGGATTATTCTGCCTCAGACTCCCAAATGCTGGATTTATAGGCATTGGCCACCATATCTGGATTAAACTCCATTTTCTAAGAAAGATAACACATAAGAGAAAGAAATATTGCTGTACATTTTGATATACCATATTTATGGACATGTTTTACCTTTTGAGAGAATTTTTTCAAAATTTTATTTGAATGTGTGAGGAGTATTGCCCTTTTTCATATATACTTGATTTAGAATTTCCTTTTCCCCTCATCAGCTGAATTCAATTGCATTTATGTTTACCAGAAAGAAGTCTTGGACCATAGCTCATTACGTTACACTGAAATATTGCCTCTAAAAGCAAAATTCTATTATGAGGGCGTTTGATGAAGGAAGTTTGATAATTGCAAATAAGAAATCTAGAAGAAATATTTAATAGGATTTCACAAAAGAAAAGATTTCAAGAGATGTGGACAACTGTGTAGCAAGTCCAGTTATCAGAACAGTTTGCTTTCAATTGTTCAGGAAAATTTTAATGGCAAATTGAGAAAACATCGTCAGTGCATACTTAAGGTAATGTCTACATGCTACTATGTTACAGTTTACCTTAGAAGAAAATAGGAGAGTTAGCCCAATTCATATCTTCATTTTTCACCATATATGCATATTACTAATGAATTCATATTTGTCAGAAATGTGAAAATGAGCACATTTTAAATTGAACACAGTATTAATGGCAATGTAATGAACATGCAGGTATACATAAAGTGCGAGGGCAATGAATGCATTGTACTCATATCCCACATGGATGCTAAAAATACCAGTTATTTTTCATCAAGTGAAAGAAGACACACTACATATGAAAAACACATTTAAACATAAACTGTATTGCATTTTAATAATTGTAAATAATTAATACCATAACATATCTTTAAATTGATTTAAGATTATCAGATTTTTAAATTTTATAGCACTGATAATCATGACAAAAACAAAACATCTAAATGCAAAGAGTGTTGAAAAATGTAGAGTTTTAAATTAATATTTCTATCATGAAAATATTGAAGATAAAATATTTCCTAAATTCTTGATTCTGACCTTGTGGTAGTTATTGGTGAATTCATTGCCATCTTAGAAATGTGTAACTGGACTACCATACGAAAAACTGCAAAGCAATGTAGTAAACATCCAATCAAAAGGTAAGAATAAACTAAAAATATCCAATAAATTGATACAATTTATGGAGGGTTATAGTGAAAATAAACAAAGTTAAAAGCTGGTCTTGAGAACAAAAGTAAGATAGACAAATATAATTAAGTAAATCTCAGGATAAATGGTAAGTAGATAGGCTAGACATATAAATAGTTTCAGATTTTTTTTCAAAAAAGTATCTAAATGTAGATACAGCATTATCAGTGTTACTAAGAATAGATTTTTAAAACCATTAGAATTATAGTATTCTCTTCATGGATAAAATAGAATCAAGTCTTTATAAAATTAGAATTTATGTGAGAAAAAATGTACAGAATAACTAAAAGTAATAGAAAAGATTTTTCATAAAAAAAAACATTAAAACATCTATAATTGACCACCAATCTTAGTCAGAAAAAAATGAAAAATATATACTGAAGAAAACAGAATTAATTGCAATCCACAGATTTTCTCAGTTTTCACAGCGGTATAAGGTTATGTTTCACTTGTCCATTAATATCGTGCGATATTTATAAAACTCAAAACAAAAACCTGTGAGAAGAGATTATGGGGTAGAAGCTGTAGGAACAGGAAGACAACATCAAGGATTCTAGGGAAGATATTTATGAATTTTAAATGTATTTAGTCTTTTTTGCCAGCCTCTGAGACAATGCTATTTTATCGAAATGTCCTTGCTGAACACCATACTTAGTGCTACATGTACCTCCTTTGACACACTCAAGCAAGTGTGTCTCCCTAGAATACTGTATCCTACTAATATACAAAGACTTACTTTTTTTTTTAAATCTATTTATCTATTTACTTATAAAGATTCTGCTCTCTTCACCCTGATACTACTGTTCCTCATCCTGTATTATTTTCTGTTTTGCTTACCTGGAATAAGTTTTCTAAAAATATTCTTTGGTTAAAAAAAAAGTTAAGATTAAGTATTGCAATTTTGATATTTTATGTAATTTTCTAATTTTTCTGAATTCTTCAATCTTTGCTAGCCTATGTTTTACTGCATGTATCAAATGCTATTGATGTTTCAGTTTTATTTTGTAACTTTCAGATAATTGAAGTAGTATCATAAAAGAAAAATAAATTTTAAAAATCCAAAATTTGAAATACAGTTTTAGCAGATGATTCCAACAATATAGTATGTAAATGAATGGCAAAAAGAATTTAACCATATATCATTGAATAAACAAATGCGTTTTTGCCACATAACTAAGAAACTGAATATTTCTGTTGTATCTTTTAATGTTTTAATTAGTGACATTTTAAAAAATAGTGCAATTGGAAATTGAATTTCTTAGGAGATAATAGCTCTGAATAAAATTAATTTTTTCTTATTCAGAGTTAGAAGACGAGTATTCAGATGCCACATATCCCTAGGTCTAACTGAGTGCTAGGTACATTTCCAACCAGTTGTGACACTGGCAGAAGCTGAGCTTACAAATTATTCACTTAGCACCTGCACAAGTGATGGATTCCAGGAGGGTAGACCAGTGATTGCTGTTGTATTTATCAATATGCATTTACACAATTTTTCCTAAGTTAAAAATAATCATATGTGAATGTCTGCATCTGCACTATTTCACCAAATACTTAAGCAAAGTGCTTAAAATTCTAATTGAATAAAAACTTATGAATTAATTTCTAGCTTTCTTCTGTTCAAGGAACATGATGGACAGTGGAGGATACATTTTCAAAACAGTTAAAATGTTTTCCAGATAGTTTCAATGCTTCTCATTTTTAGAGTTTTCATTTTATACTGTTTAATATACATTTAGAGCCATATGTCTCTTCAGATTTAAAAGTCAGATGGAATGAGTTGAATAAAAAGTCTTTGGCATTTAGAGAGTTATCTGCATATAAATTAATGTGTTAATTACACTTTCCTGAATCATATAAAAAGGCATATGCACAGAAGTGTCAGTGTTAATTTTGGATAGTGGGAACATTACTATTATTAGAATCTCACTTCAATGTGTTTGTGAATATGTAGACAAAAAGTCTGAAAATTGTTCAAATTTTTATATCAAAGAACCCATTGACTGATGGAAGATTGCATAGAATGCTGCAATAAAACCAGGTATACTTAGAAAATTTATCTTACCAATTTGTTAGATTTGTAACATGAAACTATTTTATTATTAAGGACATTATATTTTAATTGAGTTTAATCTCTGGTTTAAACATCTAACTTGTTCCTGGTACAATAGTAAATTCTCCTATAATACTGCTAATATCTTCTTCTTCAGGGCTATGTTCACTAACCTTAATTCAGTTCACAATTTTGTCCACTACAAGAGATAACTTTATGCTTTAAGGTCCAATGATGAAAATTTTTTGATATGCTAGTTGTATTTCAATGCAAAAATTTCAATACTATATAATCCTCCATGCTGGTAGGCACAGAAGTCTTAATATTACTTTTTAACTTGTCAATTTGTGTACCACAGAACGTTACAAGAGGAGAGTCCAGGTGAAATCCAGACTCCTAGTAACTAAAATGTGTGTGTGCGGGGAAGTAATAATTGTTTTGGGTGTTCTAGGTTTCTGGCTGAGGATCTGAGACAAAGACAGATTAACAAAAGAAAAACTTGTGCGTGGACAGACAGTCTTTGACTCACAATGATTCCATCTATGATTTTCCCGAGTTTACCATGGTACAAATGCTATATACATTCAATAGAAATATTATGAAATTCATATTTGAAATGTTTAACTTTCTGTGAGTGAGAGCTAGGAAATACAATTGTCTTGTGATGCAGGACATCGACCTGAGCTTTAGGAACAGCACCCAGTACCCAGACTATTACAGGGGTAAAAACTGATACTCCACAGTATATTGTGGGGCTGAGCTATGATATTTGATAGACTAAAGTATGTTGTCTTTTTATGTATCAAATTTTTAGAAATTTCTTTTCCTTTTTTATTTGTATGTTTTTGTGACATGTAATGAATACATTCACAGCTGGGGAATGGGACATATACATATTCATACAGATTGTTTTACTTCCCCTTTCCCTCCCCAAATTCTGCCCCTCTCCCATTCCTGTTCCCCCTTTCCACTTACACAAAGTCTATCTCTCTGTTTCCTGTCATCATCACCTGCCTTTTATTTCACTCTTCAAATTATCTTTACTTTGTGTTTCTCAAAAAAAGAAAATCATGTGATATTTAACCTTCTTTTCCTGATTTATTTCACTTAGCATTATGGATGGAAGTTACATCCATCTTCTTGCATATGACTCAAATCATAGCTCTTTATGGCAATGTACTAGATCGTTGTCCATTTATATTCTCTTAGTGAAACCACTGTGGAAATCGTTATGGACATTCGTTGAAAAACTAAAAGTAGAGATTCCATTTGATTCTGCTGTACCTCTTCTGAGGACCTTTCTGAAAGATTTAAACACATCATATTACAATGACACATGCATATCCATGCTTATAGCAGCACAACTCATAGTAGTTAAATCTTGAAAATGGCTTATATACCAATGAATAGATGAATGGATAAAGAAAAAGTGTTAAGTCATCTTTGACTTAGCAGTATTTTCAACTTTCAGGGGTTTATCAGGATATAAGCCTATTGTAAATTGTGGAGAATCTGTATTTAATGAAAGAGTTAAAATCTTCAAAACTGTACCTAATCTAATTGTGACTCAAATCTCAAAACAATAACTCTTATGACTTAAAAATAATAAGCCTTTTTATGACCCAAATACAGACTCAAGAGGAATTTCCAAAGAAGTTACAGTGAAACAATTCTTGTGATCCAGAGCCCTTTAAAAGACAACCCCCAAAGTGGGCATGGTGGTGCAGGACTGTAACCCCAGTGATCAGGAGACTGAGGCAGGAGGATCCTTGCAAGTTTGAGACAAGCCTGGACTTTGTAAAGTGAACTCAAAACTAGCCTGAATGGCACAGCGAGACCCTGTCTCAAAAAAAAAAAAGGACAACCCCCAGCTTTCTGGCAAAAATGGGTGAGACATAAACTATAAAAGGGACCCAACCCAAATTTCTGCCCTCTGATCCATATATTCTCAGGTCCTTAACATAACAGATGGCTGTCTACAGATGCAGGCACAGTCAGCTACTCCTTCTGGCAGGCAGAAAATGAAATAAGATAAAAGGCAAGCTCCCACTATTCATTAGTAAACTCAGGAGAAACTACAAAAAACATTGAAAACCCTGTTAGTATCCACTCTGTATCCCTCCAACTTGGGATATAGGAGTTCCCTTTCCCATGATCATAACAAGAGCAGCTCCTGCATGAAAATATTACAATGTATTCAGCCTATACCTGTACCTGCATTTTTCAATTTAGTACACCAATGTACCGTGTTTTGAGGCAACTTACCCTAGACACCATCAACTTCAAGAAAATAATTTTCAACATCATTGACTTCTTTTCATTTCAAATTACAATTAAGATTAGTTTACTACAGTATAAATATATTTATGATCATGTATGGCTCTGTATAAATAATTTAAATATTTTAAACTTTCTTGTTCTTATCATAATGGAAAGAATTACAACTTTTTAAACTAATTGGTATCTAGGCAAAAAATGTACTACAAAAAGTTGAAGATAGGGGGTAAACTCCAAAATTGCCCTTACACCTTAGTTTTCAAGTTATTTGTCAAAAATACACTTGTTTTATTAAGACAATGCTCTGCATATTGTATATCATTATATTCTAGTGTACAATGTACTTTGTTGTTGTTAGTGTTAAAAAGGTAACTTCCTATAAATTATGTTGAAATTATTGACATCAATTTCTCACTTTAATATACTCCATTGTAAACTTTCTTACCACTCTCTAAGAGGTTGAATTTGGGAATACTTAGAGATATTTCTGCAGAGGAATGCTTATTTACCTAATGTATTCTTATATGTCTGAAGCTTTCTTTTTAAAAATCCACTGTATTTAAAGAAATAAATGTTTACAAAAATAGATATGTCAATCTGATTTAAAGATTACACTATATATGTACTAAAACATCACATGGCACCCCCTTCATAAGTTAAATTTTTGTATGTTGTGGCAAAAATGGATTAAAAACAATAATAAAGACTACATCATTATAATATGAAAATATAGCTTGAATTTGGATGTACAATGAAATTTTCAAGCATTATTACCAAATGCTCTTTTGACATCTGAATGTGGCCTCTCTCTTAAGATACAAAATTTGTAAGTTGCATTTTATTCATGTGTTTCTAAGTAGATGATTTAAAAGCCTTGAGTTCTCATTATCTGAATTTCTCACTCGCTTCCTATTTAAGAGCCTATCTCTACCTCATATTTTATAAATCAATCCTAATCTGGTACATATCCTCAGGAACTTAAGTAACACTATGTCGTATTTAAAACTTATTAACATATATGTGCCATCTGTTACCAATTTAAATATCACACATTGAAATTTCTAAACTTGTAGGTCTTGAGATATTATTTCATTTTTTTCTAGAATTTTTTCATATTCTTACACTTGCCCAAATATAACTAACTGAGAGATTTGGTTTTTCACATGTAAGCCATAATGTAAGTGAATGTATATTATGAACATGTGAAAGAAATAGTACACTTGAATACAGGTTGCAGTCTGGCTGAACTGGAAGAGAGAAAATCTTGCATGTAACTTACAATGGCGAATGTATTTATACACAAACACTGTATTTAACACTATTCAAGTTACACACATCACTAACAAGCAAGTAATTTATTTTCTCTGCTTCACAATACCTACAAATGGAAAATAAACACCTATTGGAAATGATGCTATAAAGTTTAATGTTCTTGAAATGATAATAACTGCTTTACTGTTATTGAAAGCAAGTTAAACGTTTAATATGTTTTGGCTTTCTTCCTTCTCAGCACTTAGTGAAGTAAATAATTATTTGATTTCTAGTTGACAAATTGAGGCAGAGACAATTAAGTGACTGACAAATATGACATAGTTAAAAAAGTCTAAACCAGATAATGCTTTTCCTAGGTTCCAATTAGTTCACCGTCTCTAAAGAGGAAAATATATTCCAGTACGTGATTTCTCAGTACTTTGCACACTTTGCATTATTTGGCAGCTAATATAATTTGAATTTTTCATGGAGATTGACAAGTATTAAATTAAATTTATCAATACAAAAATGCAAATTCCATAAATCAAATGTACCATTTATCTTTTAAAAATGATTTTAAAACTAAATTTGTAACAGTTTTGATTAGCTATTCAGTTTTCAAAATAATTCCTCTGTTTCTAAGACAGTCAACTACAATTTGAATTGTAAAAGCAAAATTTTAAGTGTCCTGCTATTTTGTAAAAGCAAAAATTGAAAGAAAGAAGTTTAGTAAATGCAAAGCCAAGGGTCATTTTCAGGCAGAAATGCTGGCACAAATTATACCACTATTACCCTCAACACCATTTTGCTTACATTTCTACCAAACATTTTAATAGCATTTAACTTCCCTGAGAAATTGAGACAAATATGAAACCAAATCTGTTGAACAACCTAAAAAATATTTTTGAAAAATGAATTGTCTTATATGTGTTCGAATCTTTGTTTTTGTGTGTTTATCACATTTGTTTTGAATTTGAACTTTGATAAATTGTTTTGGTTATATGTTAGGGTTTCACTACAGAAAGCAGATATAATATGAGATATACAAATGCATAAGAAATTACAGCATTAGCTTGCGATGGTCAGTCAAAGATTCCGATGAGAAAGCTTGCAGAGGGTGTCTGCACGCTGAAGGCCAAAGGATTCAGTCCAATGTCTGGAGTTCACCCCAGTGTCCCATGCAAGTTTGTACCAGCAGCCCAATGGGTCTGCGACAGAAAGCCAAAGGGTCTATGCAGGAAGGCTAAAGAGTGTACGAAGCGTACGCTAGAAGGCTGAAGAAGAGTCTACGCTGGAAGGCTGAAGGATCCAAGACAGAAGCCGAAGAGTCTGCATTGGAAGCCAGGAGACAACGTCCAAGCCGAAAGCGAAGACTGAAGCTCCTCCAAAGAAGGAAACCTCATCCATTCTTCCTCCTTCGTTTTTATACTATCCAGGTGATGAGCCACTGCAGGATGGGTCTTTTACACGCTGGGGTGTTGAATGGCTGAGCCGATTTAGTTAGGCTTCTAAATGTCTCAAATTGACACAATCCATCAAACACTGCAGGTTGTTCTTGTTTTTTTTAGATGGGATCTCACTAGAAAGTTCAGTAGCAGAGGGTGAACTTGAACTCACTGTGTTTCCTAGGATGCCCTTGACCTTGCAGTAACCCTCCCACCTCAACCTCCCAAGTGATGGGATTCCCAGAGAGCTCCAACGTGTTGGGCTCTTTTTATGCAGCACTGATTGTTAAAATGAATTTAATTGATTTCAATCCTCGCAATAGAAGTTTGTATGCCATCAGACTGTAGATTTACATAATAGTCATCTAAAATACAAATTAAAAATATAAACTGTTTCCTTAGCCCTACAGTAAATTATAAAATTACAACATTAATTATACATCATTTTTAACATAATTGTATGCAAAGCATATACAGTAATCAACAATTTTATAACTTGAACTTATTAGAGTAGAAGTTTCAAAATACAATTTTTATAAATTTTAATTATTCAAATTTCAACAGTGATGAACTTATCAATATAGAAACTCTCAGTTTTTTATAAATTTTCCAGTTATAGCTATATATTCTTTCCTTATATAGCTGGAATTTCCAGTCATTCCTGAACTGTTATTACCCAAAATGATAACATCACTGCAATATCAAACTTTACTGTCTTTCTTCTCCACTAGTATTATATTTCTTTCCACCTAATCTATTTCTCTTATTTCAAAAATTGCTTGAGTAG
>RJWM01026908.1:0-27476 GCA_004363535.1 Dasyprocta punctata | reverse complement strand
CAGATTTCCCATCCCTTGGTCTCTGCGTGCTCCATTCTGATTCTCTTCCCCAGATCTAACTTCTCAGTCACAAAGCCGCTCCTTACCTTGTCTAATTTCCTGTTAAGCTCATCCTCTGAGCTGTAAATGTTAATTATACTTCTCCTTCCTAGAAGTTTCGCTTACCTCTCTTTCAAATCTTCTTAATCATTATTTAGAATTTGACAGGGGGCAGGCGGAATGATATTTTGACAGCTGATTGGATGAGCATTTGCATGTGCGTGAAAAGCAGGTGGGTCCCCAAGAAGAACACAGGGAGGCGCTTTCCAGGAAACACCTGTCATTCCCCTCTTTTGGTTGTTAAGTGTTGGAGACCACTACAAAGCCGCTCTGAGCAGGATTTAAAATTAACTAATTGGTTTTCTGTTCATCAGTGAGCCTGTCCAAGGCCTAGACCGCTTGCCTGGGGTTCATAGTAAATGAACCTCTATGAATCACTGGTCCTGGCTGAGGTCTGCAGTGCTCGATGAGGTCAGAGATACCTCAAAGGGCAAGATAAAGCCACCGCTGATGATGTTTAGCTCCAAGATCAATTAAATAGAGACTGCAGCTGCAGACATCACATACCTGCAGGCATCCCTTCCTACCATAAATGTCATCATGGAGATAAGACAGTTCTCCTTAATTGGCACAATTTACTACTTGGAGAAGACTTTGAAGTGGCTCCCAAGGTCCTGCTCATTTCCCGTGCTTTCCACAGTATCCTGTCTCTTTGTCTGCTATGGAAATAAATATGGGTAGCTGAGAGAGGCTCTTTGTCTTAGCCCTCATGATAGCTTCAGTCAAGAACTCTGCAAGGGGCTTTAATCCTCCTGGAGCCCTAAAATCATACCACTTGTCTCATTTATTTAAACCTTCACCATACACTTGTTCAGAAGATTGGGGATCTAGGCTGGGTCCCCGATAACTGGCGCCTGGACCAGGGACCTAAAATCCTTGGACTAGGAATTTTAGTCTGAACGAGTAAGTCCACCCAGAGTGGAAAGTGTGGATACAGAGAAGGCCTTTATAGGATGGAAACTTCGCCAGGGACACCTGGAGAGGAGAGGGAAGAACAAGAAGAATGAGTCTTCCTGCTGTGAACAAGCCATTTTATCCAGGGGTAAAAACCATGGGGCAACATTTCTCTGCTGAGGAGCAAAGGTATTTAGTGCTGCTCCAAAGCCTGCTTAAATGCTCAGGGGCTCATGTGCCAAAGAAAAACCTAGCAAAAATGTTAAAAGAGGTAACCAAATATAATCCATGGTTTCCTCAAACAGGCACTATAGATATTGACATTTGGGAAAGAGTTGGAAAAAATCTTAAAAGGGCACACAGCACAGAAAAAATCATTTCCCCTGCGACATTTTCAACTTGGAATCTGGTCTGTTCAGTTTTAAGTCCCTTATAGAGCTTGCAGTCAGTCTCCGATTCAGGCACAGAGGGAATAAAAGAGCTCCCTGCTGAGGCGCCTGCAGCTAAAGTTCAACAAGAGCAGAAGCCTCTTCAAAGGATATCTCACATGGCTCTGTTCAAAAATTTACAGATTGTAAGGGGAGAGGCTGCTGCCAAAGGGGAGAATAACACTCCCCCGCCACTTGCTTCCCAATTGAAATTAAAGATGATACTGAGGAGGAGGAGGAATATTTTGTTCATAAACCCTTTGAAATACAACTGCTAAAAAATCTTAGACAAAGTGTGGTTAACAATGGAGTCCAAAGTCCATTTACTTTGGGACTCTTACAAAATGTTTTGGATACATATCCATTGATACCTTATGATATCAAACATATGACACAAACATGCCTGTCTCCTGCTCAATTCCTTCATTTTGATGTAAAGCTAAAAATTCTTGTTTCAGAGCAGGCTCATAGAAACAGGACAGGTCCCTATCCACATCTAGCAATAAATGAGGAAATGCTTTCTGGGACAGGAAAATACGTGCCGATTGAGGAGCATACTCAATGTCCTGCAGAGTTACATCCACAATTAGCAGATTTAGTTAAAAAAAAGTCTGGATAACTATTCTGGAAGATAGGGTCCCATTAAGATCCTTTCTACACATTTTACAGGAACCCCAAGAGCCATTTACTCAATTTGTGGCTAAATTACTAGAAGCCATTCACAGACAGGTTTCAAACACAGAAGCTGTGAACATTTTAACTTTACAATTGGCATATGCAAATGCCAATCGGGATTGTGCACAGGCTTTAAATCTTATAAACTCAACTAATGATTTGACAACATATATTCAAGCATGTCAGGACATTCGAACTGAATCTTGTAAGACAACTATGATAGCTCAAGTTATGGCTGGTCTTGCAAATACAAAAGGGAATAAAATAAAATGTTTTAACTGTAGATAAATGGGACATGTTAGAAAGAATTGCAGAGCTCTTGCTGGATCTAACAAGGCAGATACTGCCGCTGCAGCAAGTCAAGGAAAAAGGACTCAAGTCCTGTGCCTGGACTCTGTCCAAGATGCCAAAAAGGGAGGCATTGGGCAAAATACTGTCATTCTAAATTCTATAAGGATGGTACACCTTTGCCAAAAAAACAAAATGAGGGCCTTCCCTCAGGCCAGCAAAACAATAGAGGAGGAACAACTTGTGAGTCAAAATGCCAGTGTGCTTTACCCAGTACAAACTCGATAGCAGATTCAACAGCAGCATCAAAGGTGGCTCCCAGAGAGATGTTAATTCGCTCTCCAGGGGAACAGCTGGAAGTGCAGGATTAGATCTGCCTGCAGCTTGGAGAGTCACTCTCAATGGAGGTGACCAGCCTACCCAAATTCCTACAGGGATTTGGGGCCCACCACCTAAAGGAACAGTTGGTCTTGTACTGGGAAAGACTGATCTGAATTTAAAAGGAATAACTAGTGTGCCTAGTGTGATCGATGGTGATTGTAGAGATGAGATACAAGTTCTTGCATGTGCTATGGATCTCTGGGTTTTTGAAAAGGGAGACTATGTGGCACAGTTGGTTTTGTTACCTATAGAGAAGCCTTCTTTTGTTAAGTATAGACAGCTCGAGAGGGAACAAGACCCTCAGAGCAAGACTGCAAAAAGAGAAATTTATTTTATACAGGAAGTGACTAAAAACAGGCCTCTGTGCTTTATAAAGATTAACAGAAAATCCTTTGAAGGTTTAATAGACACTGGCATGGATGTGTCTGCAATTGCATCAGAACAATGGCCAACACAAAGGGCTCCCACGTCTCTTATTGCACTGGAAAGTCCTCAATATGTACTACAAAGCACCTCACCTCTACCTTATGAGGGCCCAGACCAACAAAAAGGTTTCTTTTTGTCATATGTGGCACCTATTCCAGTCAATTTATGGGGAAGAGATTTGTTACAAAAATGGAAATTAGGCTGACTAGTAATTCTGATTTTAAAACTAAGCAAAGAAGTTCCAATTTGGAAACTAAACAAATAGATTCAAATCCTAAAATTGAACAAATGGTGATTAAGATGGGATATCAGAAAGATAAAGGACTAGGAAAAGACTTACACGGAATCAAAGAGCCTGTTCAAATTACACCTAGAAATAACAGGCAAAGTATTGGATAGCAACAGGTTTTTTTGGCAAGGGCCATTGATGCTTCTCCCCCCACAACAGCTCTGCCTTTATAGTGGAAAACTAAAGAGCCTGTTTGGGTAGATCAATGGCCGCTTAAAAAGGAAAAGCTAACTCATTTACACAAATTAGTAAAAAACAATTACAACTAGGACATTTAGAAAACTCAGTTAGCCCATGGAATACACCTGTTTTTGTTATTCCAAAGAAGTCAGGTAAATGGAGGTTGTTACAAGATTTAAGAGCTATAAACGCTTGCTTGCTTCCTATGGAGGCACTGCAACCAGGATTGCCAAATCCAACTGCAGTTCCTAGAGACTGACCTCTTATTATAATTGATTTAAAGGACTGCTTTTTTAATATTCCTCTTTTTCCCACAGATAGGCCGCATTTTGCTTTTTCTGTGCCTAGTTTAAACTTTAAAGAGCCAATGCAATGCTATCAATGGGTCACATTACCTCAAGGAATGAGAAATAATTTAAATCAATATTTGACCATGCTGCAACAAGCTCTATATTGGCAGATAGCCTTTGCAGATTTCATAGGACAAACTGATAATCATTTTCCCGGTGACCCTATCTTTCAATTTTTTCTTAAATATTTGGGTATTATTCCAAAAATTACTAAATTTGAACCTATTCCTAATGCAACAGCTTATTTTACTGATGGCTCTTCCAAAGGCAAGGCTGTAATCTGGAGTAAAGATTATCAGCAGGTAATAAAGACTCCAGGACTTTCTGCACAAAGATCTGAGATCACTGCTATTTTATTTGTCATACAGCAGTTTAATTACGAAACTATTAATATAATCAATGACTCAGCACATGCAGTTTATCTTACTCAGTGGCTTGAGAGCGCCACCCTTAGGTCAACCTTAGATCCACCTCTATTTAATTTGTTTCTTAGGCTACAAAAGGTGACTCATAATCAGACAGTACCCTTTTATATTGGTCACATAAGGTCTCATTCCAATTTACCCAGATTTTTAGCATATGGTAATCAACAAGCTGATTCATTAGGTACTTTTATTATGCATTTTGATGTAGCTAGACAATCTCATTCTTACCATCATCAGAATAGTAAGGCTCTAATCAAAGAATTTCAATTACCCAGGTCTCAAGCAAGACAAATTATTATGTCCTGCCCTACTTGTCAGAAAGTTCCTAGGCCTGTGCCACTAGAGGGCAGTAACCCCAGAGGCTTCAAACGTAATGATATTTGGCAAATGGATATTACACAGTTTTCGTCATTTGGCAAACTACAATACATTCATGTTTCTATTGACACATATTCTCATTTAATTCATGCAACTTGTCACACAGGTGAAAAAATTGGTCATGTTCAACAACACTGTCTGTCAGCATTTGCCTCTACGGGTGTTCCACGCCTCATAAAAACTGACAATGGGCCTTCATATACAACCAAGCCATTACAATCATTTTTTCAACTATGGCATATTAAACACATTACAGGAATTCCTTATAACCCTCAAGGACAAGCAATTTTAGAAAAAGTGCATCTGTCTATTAAAATCAATTAAATAAACAAAAAAGGGGAGTACAGTTACCCCCACAAATGCAATTAAATTTTGCCACTTTCACATTAAATTTTTTAAATCCAGCTACAGATAGCAAATTGACTCCTGCGGAACTCCATTGGACAACATCCAATGATGATGTCCAACACAGAGCTCAAGTGCTTTGGAGGGATATCAACACAGGAAAATGGGAAGGACTAGCACAAGTAATAATGAGGGGACGAGGTTATGCTTGTGTCTTGACAGGTGATGGATCCACGAGGTGGCTGCCATCCAGGAATATACGACCCTGGCAGGAGACATGGCCGAAGCTGGAGACAGTCTCGTGTGGTGGCTCCACTGATCCGGGCCCTCCAGAGGATGAGCCTGAACGACGAGCCTCACCTCCAGAGACCTGCCAACCAACCAGAAAATCGACCTCCAGCTCCCCTGAGGGACCACCAGAGAAGATGAGTGATCCAGTGGAATGACATCCAAGCAACGATCCTTGAGGCTAGAGATATAGTCACCAGAAGGGGAATTCCACCAATGCCTGAAAATCTTTTGGTTGCCTTAATGGCTCTGCTGGCAGTATCTGTATGTATAACACCTGTCTCAGGGATCGAGTATTGGACTTATGTCCCTAATCCACCATTACTTA
Organism: Dasyprocta punctata; assembly: GCA_004363535.1. Lineage (NCBI taxonomy): Eukaryota > Metazoa > Chordata > Mammalia > Rodentia > Dasyproctidae > Dasyprocta > Dasyprocta punctata. The sequence continues at coordinate 21,702 of RJWM01026908.1, read as the reverse complement.
GACCCATTGCTTGGGCAGATTCTCCACCTGAGATTTATCATGAACCAGACATGACTGGTCCTAAGTTAGATGTTATCCCAGGTCCAGTCATGCCCATTGACATGCCACACAAGGTGACTATAAATTATACTTCACATTTTGCCTTTCCACCATTATGTGTTGAAGATGTTAAAGTTCAATCAAAACATTGCCATGTTGCCCACTTACAAATATGGATGGGATATGCTTTAGAGCAATTGGTTATCACCACCCTGGGATCTACACCTACCCCAGGAAATGTAACAGATTTATGAAAGTCAAAAATACCTATCTGCCCTGTAACTAATTGTTTACAGCTACATGAAGAGGCTGTTTGGCCTTGGGCTGCTTGTCAGGCCAAGGCAAGAATTAAAGGGGAAATGGGACAATATGAATTTATTGATTGGAGCCCAAGGGGAGAATGTGTTGGTAGGATAAAAAGTACAGACCTATGGCAGATCCTAAACTGGACATATTCAGACAATGTAACTAAACAATCTCTACCTGTGCAATTTGTAAATTGGACTGGCTCATGGCTTAGTACCCCAATGCCTCACTTAATCTATGGGGCACAAGTAGGACCAATACAACAGTCTTTCTGGAAACTGGCTATATCTTCTATAAAAGGAAATATATGGACTGGTATGAGTCTCAAATCACATAGTAAAGAAATTCTTATGTTAAAGCATTATAAGAGTGTCCAACCTTCTATTTGCATTTACAATCCTTATGTATTTTTATATGGCACTGTATCTTGAAGTGCTAATTCTCTTAACTGCTCAAACTGTACCTTGAGCCATTGTACAAGACCAGGTGCCATTTATGGACAAATATTATTGGTAATGGGTCATATGCCAGGAGTTTGGATCCCTGTTAACCTCACTGAAATGTGGTCGTACTCTCCAGCATCACAATTGTGACATACACTAGTGAGACATCTGACCCACATTACAAAAAGAATGCTTCATTTAATTTTTACAGGAATTGTTTCTCTGGTTCTCCTAATCTCTAGTGTGGCGGTTTCTTCAGTGGTCATCACACATTCTGTGCAAATGGCTCACTTCATAGATAATCGGACAAAAACCACTGGTGAAGCATGGAAAATACAACGTAACATAGATGCTAAATTATAGACACAGCTTAGCATGCTGGAAACTTCTGTGTTATGGATGGGAGATCAAATAGAGAGTTTACAACTATTACAAGGATTAAAGTGCCATTACAAGGCCACTCGTTTCTGCATAACTCCCTTGCCTTATAACAAATCTATACACGCTTGGGAGGTGTCTTGGTTACTTTTCGCTCGTTGCTGAGACAAAATACCTGATGCCCAAAGTTAGGGAAGGAAAGGTTTATTCTTACAGTTTCTTGGGAGTTTCAGTCCATAAAGTGGGCTCCAAGGCAGCATGGGATGACGGGGCTACAGTTCATGGTGGCTGCAAGCTGCAAGCCTCAATCCGTGCTGGCGAGAGAGAGGGCGGAAGCCGGGAAGCAAGCAAGAGGAAGACCCGCCTTCCCTTATACTGTATCTCAGCTCCACCCCTGGGTGGTGTAGCAGTCACGTCATTAATCCTGGTGCTAGACAACAAACTGATCACAAGCATCAGACTCAGCCCCATCAAAAGTATGAGGACTTGGGGGTACATAGCATATCTTATACAGGAGGATATAAAGAAATATATACAAGGAGCTTTTCCATCTAAATATTACTATGGATATCAATGCTCTCCAGAAGGAGGTATTGTTGATGTCCCAACAAATTCAAAAATTTGATGAACAAATTCAAAATTGGAACAAATTTTCTGATGCCTTAAATCAATTAAATCCATTCAACTATCTGAAAGCACACTTTTGGTTTTATATTGGTATGCTTGGAGTCATTTGTGTGTTTCTCCCTATTCTACTCAGTGTCTATTGAAGAGGAACCAAGATGGGCCGACTCATAGATGACACTCAAGCACGACTTATCCTGATCCAGCTTTTGTTACAAAAACAGCACTCACCTCGCCAATCCCAGCGCTAGACAACAAACCAATCACAAACACCAGACTCATCCCCGTCCATGATTACATGAGGCCTTGGGGGGACATAGGCTCAAAACCATACAGTTGGGAACAGCCGTCACCCCATAGGAAACTCTTGGTTTAGTCCTTGTCTTTCATCCACTATAGCCATAGCTCTGAAATTTGAGTGGGAGAGAAGGTGGCAGAAAGAATAACTTGAATATCCTAATTTAATTTATATGTCTCAAAAAGGCATTCGAGTTATTTTGTGAAATGAAAAGGATCTTCATCCAAAGAGCCTACATGGTCCCAAATGTGTGAGAGAAGGCTGAGGCAAGAGGATCATTGCGAGTTCGAGACCCTCCTGGGCTACAGAGTGAGTTCAAGGATAGGCTGAACTGCATAGTGAGACCCTGTCTCAAAAAATAGGGTCAGGGATTTAGCTCAGTAGCATAAGCACCTGCCTGGCAGGCACGAGGTTGTAAATCCAATCCCCAGTACAAAAAAAAAGAAAGAAAGAAAGAAAAAGAAAAGAAAGAAAGTGTGAGAGATCAGCTATAGACAAAGGAACATGAACACGGTCAAGATCCTTTGGTACTGGAAACTTCACGAAGGGAGAGGAGGAAAGGTTAGGGGGTTGGTTAGCAGGGGAGGAGTGAGACTGTGTGAGAGGGGGAGGACAGGGGGAGTATGTGGAAGTTGGCGAGGGTTGTAGGATGGAAAAAGATGGCAGAGACAAGAGAGGAGGGGGAGAAGGAAGAAGTAAAAGGGGATGATAAAGAGATGGCAGAGAGTCAGCCAGAGGAGGTGGGGAGGTTGACTGTCATGAAGGAGGAGGAGAGGGGGAGAGGAGGGTGGAGAATTGGCCAGAGAGGGGAACTGCAATGAAGGCGGGGCTGAGGGCTCACATGGGTATGGAGGAGGAAGGACGGAAGGGACTTCATTGATAGGATCAGGGAGAGAAGCGGGTGGTTCCGGTAACAGTGTTGAGCGGAAAGGGGGAGAGGCTGTAGAGTGAACCAAAAGGATCTGAGTCCCTTTCCAGAACTAAATAAGGGCGGGATGTGCCCAGAGCTCAAAAAAGGCCTGAACATCGGGAATTTCTCCCCACTTCCTGTTACAATAGCAGTAGTTATCTAGATCCCTAATGATCTCATAATCGAAAGTACCTTTTTCTGGCCAGTACTCGGCATTGTCAAGAGGGTATATTAGGTCAAGCCGTTTGGCAGAGGAAAATAAGTTATTTTGGTCTAATTACATCTTTTAGGCCCCAAGGACCCAGTTGGCATAAGAGGTATCCAAGAAGAGTGTGTGTGGAGTTGTTTTGTTTTGTTTTGTTTTTGGTAGGGAATGAGTATTTCCCATAATGAGCCAAATTAGGGATGAGCCAATGAAAACAGGTCACAGATGTGTGGTGGGTCACCTCTAATCACAGGAGCACATTTGGGTAGAGATCCCAACAATTGTGTCAACTAGGCATCACCAGGGGATATTAAAGGGGAAGCCCCAAAGAGTGAGTGAGGTCCTGGAGGATGAGTGAGGGAGTGCCCAAGCATAGGCCTACAACTTCAGAGACCGGCACCCTGAGTGAGAGTTGGCTCACCTGTGAGAACCTGGAGGGATGAGGCTGGGCTCGTGATGGGTGGGTGGTGCCTAGTAACGACAGTGGTGGGGATTCCCCACAAGAGAGAAAAGAAAGAGCAAAAGAGAGAGAGAGTGGCTCATGGGCCGGGAGAGCTCAGACCAGGGGATAAACTCTGCAGGGCTTTTGTCTTGTCTTTGAGTCAATTCATGAAATTTGTGAAAGGTAAACTGAGACCGGGAAATTGTGTGGGGGCCTATCAGGATGCATTCCAACATTTAAGCTATGTATTTAGGATCTTCCGTGTTATGTTGATATCCCATTGGGGATCCATGTTGGGAACAGCAGTTACTCCAATGGGATGATCATGGTCTAATTTGTGCTTTTTATCAGCTGCTGCCCATGCAGCCTACCAAAGTTTTGCCTTTTGTGCCACAGAGAGCGTGGACATTAAAATACTATGGATATTCTTATAGATCAAAGCATAGGATTGAAAGACACATTTAAGCTGTTTGGTAAAGGTAAAAGGGTCAGCATTGAAGGAGCCTACACATGAGGAGATATGACGAAGAGCTGAAATGGAAAAAGGGACATGTACCTGCTCATCTCTAAGTATAGTGGCTCATATGTAACATATCCATTACATAAAAACTTACGTTGAAAAAATTATCCTTTGACCGGTGACCTCATGTTGGTTTGATTTAAGCCTCCTATCACAAGTAGCTGGAACACAAGAGAAAGGCAGATGTCTGGATCTGAAAGAAGATGTCAGTCATCATAAACAATCCCAACTGTACCTTTTAGATTTATATGCTTGAAGGCATGAATACATGTAATATACTATAAGATAAAGAGTAATGAATTGTCTTAGACATATGAAACCTATGTATCAGAGCATCTTTAAATCCTAAGACCTTATGTAAACATAGTAGAATAATACATATTATAGCTTTGGTTGGGGTGTCTCCCATAAGGTTATGGAGATCACTGGGGCCTCTGATCAGTGAATAAGAACTGGTAAAATGCTACCAAGTGGCTGCTTTCTTATTCATCAATTGAAGTCCTATCCAATAATCTCTCCCCATCTCAAGGGGTTTTGCTTAATTATCAGAATAATTTTAATTTTTTTCATGTGGCTGACTTATGAAAAACCCAATTACAACCTTTAACATATCATTCTTGAACAATGAGAGATTCTCAAATCATGAGACATAAATGACAATATATATTAAATTTACACAACCAATTAGAGCATCATGTTAACCTGCTGGCAACTCAGGTTGGAAGCATGCTTCTAGATGGATAACCTATATTAAATGTTGAACAAATGATCCAAAAAATAGGAAAGGAAAAAGTTGTTGAGCTCAAATAAAAAACCAGCTGTTCAAGGATATGACAAACACAAAAACATACCCAGATGATCTGTATAGATGGGACATAGAAACATACATAGCTTGACAGACACACACCTTACCCAATCAGAGTGCACTCAAATATATTTGGCCAATTTGAATTATAATAACTCTGTTATAGTTTTAACATTTGTGAGTAGAAATAGATTAGTGGGAACCTTTTATAGGTTAATCAACAGACGTCTCTTGAAATAGGAATCAAAGGAATAAAACCTGTATACCTGTGAAAGCAAAGACAGTTATTAAAGTAAAGACAGCTATTAGTGGAGGCTGGGAGGAGCGAGAGAGGACACGATGGGCAGGCGGGAAAATGGCAAGGGAGGGACAGAGGAGGAGCAGGAGGGAGAAGGGGTGATGGGGGAGAAGATGGCGATGGAGAAGAGTAGGAAACCTCTCTGGGACACGGAGCGGGAGGAGTTGGCAGTGTGGAGTGGGCCAAAAGAGCTTGGGCTACCCGATACGCCTGAAGGAGGGAGGAACGGCCCCTGAGAGCAAAAAAGGCCTGGACATAGGGGATCTTAGGCCTGTCACTGTTAAGGTAGCAGAAAGTGCAGCGCCCTCGGGTGGGGCTTGTCAGTTATTGCAGGCTGGCTGCATGGTTTGTAACTGAATTGGAAGTGAGCCAACAGGCAAAAATGGCGAGTCGCAATCCCTGAAGGAGTGGTAACCCCAGCGGGGAGTGCGGGAGAGGGAGAGGGAGCCCCACACCCAGGCCCAGCAGTCCTCACCGGTGGGATGGGGGAAGCCTGGGAGGGCGAGGTGGGGCAGGGGCGTCTGACAGAGCAGTGCGGTAGTCGGCTCACCTGGGTGGACCTGCGAGGACTGAGGGGCCTGTGGTGGATGGAGGCCGGTAACAGCAATGGCAGAGGCAGAGAGCACAGGAAAAGGAGGAGGAAAGGTCCTCAGACGGAGGGGACTCGAACCGGGGTAACCCCCGGGAGTCGCCCAAACTTCCCCGCTCCAGTCACGGCACCCTCTGTTTGGTCTTCTGTGGGGCGAGAGAGAAAAGAGAGAGCAGGAAAAGGCCTTCATTGAGGACACAGGAGAGTTGCTGAAGAGAGAGGCACACACCCTCTGGAACCTTCTGGAAAGAACCGCAGGCTTTATTTGGAATTTGACGGGGGCGGGGGGACTTCAAGGGGCGGCTGAATGACTTTTCCACAGCTGATTGGAGGAGCTTTTGCGCTTGCGTGAAAGTGGGTGGGTTTGTGAAAAGAACGCTGGGAGGCACTTTCCAGGGAAAACCTGTCCGGAAGCAATGGAAGGTGCGAAGCTCTTGAAGAGATGAATGAGGGGGCGGAGAACCGGTGCACAAGGCAAGGAGACCAGAGACAGCGGGAGGATGGCTCAGCGCCTGCACCGGAAAGAGAGCTGAGGACCTGCGCCCAGGCACAGCGCGCAGGCAGGCTGAGCAGCTACCGGATAAGAAAGATCTGACTGCTTCTATATTCTCAGTGAATCCAAAGTCATCAGTTGAGAACGAGAGGGGGCAAGCTATGAAGCTTGAATCAAGGAGAAATAGAAAGGCGTCCTCTTGGAGGATGGAAGAGCAGTGTAAAAGGCATGAGTAGCACGCTTTACCGGGCAGTGCTGGGAACCACCTGAGATTTGTGTTCACATATTAGAATGCAACCAACTGGCAAATGTGTGCGTGGTCTCTGGCCACATTCAGCTGCTGGGTGCAGGCACAGGGTGAATGGAAACTCCAGTGATCTGCAGGTGGACACATGCGAGGAGAGGGACGAGAAGGCCGAGGGTGTGTTTCAGGGAACGATCACAAAGAGTGATCTCTGGATAAAGCGGAGAGAGGATGAGCACATAAAGAGCAATGATTAGGTACCAGAGGAAATCAGGAGACTAGAGGGTTCGATGAAACCAAAGAAGCATGGAGAGGACAAACTCGTGCATCAGAGCTGGGTTAGTAGGGGTCTATGAGCCGCCCAGAGAATGGGGTGCTCTAAATGGGAGGTGTGAAGGGCAGTTTTGAGTGATGAGGAGGACGACGGTGTAATGGAACTGGGTGTGTCAGAGGAAGAACAAACTAACTGGAAGCAAAGGTGATCAAGCACGTAGAAGCCTGGAAGGCCAAGAGTGGAGGCACACACTTACAGTTCCAGTACTCTGGGAGCTTGAAGCAGGAGGATCACAGGTTCAAGCCTAGCCTGACCAACTTAGCAAGACTCTCTCAAAATAAAAAATTACAAGAGGGTTGAGGGTGTAGCTCAGTGCGAAGGCCTTGGATTCAACAACAGTACAACCACAAGAACGACAAAAGCCAAAAAGCCAAGGTCGTTTATGGTTGCTGAAATCATCAAAGAGGTTATAGTAAAAGAGGGGAAAGAGAGAGAAGGGGAGAGGGGAGAGAAGAGACAGAGGGAGGGGAAGAAGGAGAAAAGGAAGGGGAAGAAGATGAATAAGAGGAAGGAGAAGAAAAAGAACATGAAGTAGTTGTTGAAGAAGAAAGGAGAATAGAGGAGAAGAAAAAAGGGAGTGGAGAAGAGAGAGAGGAAAGAGGAGGAGGGGGGAGCTCCGTATTAAAATCTTGGTGGAAAGGGGACTGTCCCCCAAGGGCCATGCACCCCTACAGCAAGGAGAGGGGGTGTGGCCTGCTGACACGTGTTTCAAAGGAACTGGCATTTTTAGGGGAGGGAGGAATGATGAATGAACAAGAGCAATGAAGAGAGGTACTGACCTCTCCCACCCAGGGAGGTGAGGGATATGGCGCATGGTGGTGTGGAGAGGTGAGAGAAAGCCTCACCTCTTTCTGATGTGTGTAGAGGAAACCAAGACCTCAGGGCGTGCCACATTTTAGCGGGTGCAAGAAGATGCAGAGGGCGTTTCGGTGCAGAGGCGTGTGTGCTCTCCGGGAGGCCTCTGCTGGGACACGGCTTCCTCTGCACACTCGGGCCTCTGTGTCTTCCTCCAGAGCGCGCATCAGAGCTGATTTCTTTATTTCTTTCTAGAAAGTTATGATTACTATTCATGATTTCCACCTGAGCTCATCAAAGCCAGGGACTAACCTGCCTGGAACAACTGGGTTCCCAGCACCCAGCAAGTGCCCAGCAGCGGGGTAGTCCATCAGGATTTGGGCAGGGAAGAAGAAGGGCTAGAAAAGACTGTCAGGCCACCTGTGAGTCGGCCGCGTGGGCAGAGGCCTTTTTATCCAGCCGATCATGCTTTGGGCCCTTCCCAGCTTCTTATGCTAGAGTCACAGCTGCTCCAAAACTTCACCCATCCAGTGCTTGAACTGAAGTTGCACCATCCACCCGCCTGGGCCTGGGGGCACCTCCAGCAGCTGCCAGTCTCTGCATAGTGCAGCCCAAAGGATACCCCGCCAGTGCCCAGGGAGGGCCCAGCAACCCCTGTGCCTCGGCACATGCTGCCAGGAGGCAGCAGATCTCAGAAGGTCCTTTCCTTCTCTAACACGAGCTTCCAGACCTGGGATCTTTTATTTTTTAATGGATGTTACCACCTAATTTATTAATAACCTCTTGGGATGAGAAAACATTTTACATTCAAAATTGAGAGATAATATGTTTTTACCAATTACACGGACATGGGAAGACCTTACAGTTTCAGTTCCAAGGTTAAAACTAAACAGAGCGATGCAAAAACTTGCCAGCCTGAATCGTGAGGTGCACTCTCTTTCCCAGTGGGCGCACAACTCTTAACTGACTTGAGCTCACACAAAGAGGACTAAGTCAGATTCTTCACTTTCACTGAACAGAAAATACATCCAGGCCTGGTGTCTTGTACCTGGAAACTTTGATGGTTATTTTTCCCCTCCTTTTGTCCAGTAACTCAAAGAACTGAACTTGGCTCTTCTCCATTCTTGACAGACAGGCAGTGTAGAGAAGTTGCATTCGAAGAGCAGACAATGTCCCTTGAAGACGAGGCTTCAGGTCCGGATCCTAAGCCCGCCTCATCACAAGTCCACTCCCTCCATGTGCTGAGCACCTGGACGCTGGGGCTTTAGCAATGAGCACAATATGTGCTGTTCCTGTCCCTACACCTAAGAATCTCACAGCCTGGGGGCACATATACACAGAGCCAAATTCCAGCCAGAGTGAAGTTGGGGCTCTCCCGGGATGCAGAAAAGGAAGGTGTCGTTTCCAGATGGTGGAAACAAGCAAGGCTTTGCATTAGAGGTGGCAAAGGCTGAGCTGGTCCTCGGCCAACAGGAAACACCCCTTAGCATTGTTTGCCTTCACTGAAGAAGACCGAGCAAGCCTTAGCCACAGTATGATACCAATGTCTGTCTCAGGCAATTAGAATCAACTTTGGAAACCCATGGCGTCCCGCATGGAGAAATTCTTCAGTGAAAGGTCAGCCAATTCTAGTGTGAGCAGCCTGAGGCCATAACCAGGTCTGACTTACTTCTGTTCCTCTGAAAGCCTGGCAGAGAGCCAGAGCTCAAGGAGCTCCACAAGGGTTTGCAAAGTGAGCAAACTCAGAAATGAGGGATGTTCTTTAGCTCCTCCGTTACACGCAAGGGAAGGCTTTCTGAGAATGGTCACATGCGAACCTTACGAGGGATTTGCGAACACTCCTGTGTTATCGCCAAAGGTCTTGAAAGAACACAAATTACATCTGTCCTTGAAGTTTTAAGCTTAAAATGTGCTTGGAGGTTTGCAGAAGTATTCAAACACTTGGCCATAACAGCAATAAGTCAAGCATTTGGTGAGAGGGAGAAAAAGGCTGAACTGATCCCTCCTGAGGTTACAGGATAACCTGAGGTTACAGCCACAGAAAACCACCCAGTTTAAGCAACAGATGTTCCTGGTTTGGCGACCTGCCTGTTTGATGACTGTTCAGACCTAAGACCATAGCGCACCATTCATCATCTTTCTTTTTCTTTTTTCTTTTTTTTTTTTTTTTTGTCCTTTTTGGTACCAGGACTAGAACTCACAACCTCACGCCTGCCAGGCAGACGCTTACCCCACTGAGCTAAATTCTCAGCCCTTTTTTGGAACAGGATCTCACTATACAGTTCAGGTCGGCCTTGAATTCACTTTGTAGCCCAGGCTGGTCTTGAACTCACAATGATCCTCCTGCCTCAGCTCACAAGTATTGGGATTACAGGTGTGCATCACCACGCCTGGCTATAGCTCATCTTTCTTTTTCATACAGCTTTGTATATCTTATGTATAGAGCTTCAATTTCTCTTTTTTTGCACAGCACACCTTGTTTATACAGTGCTGCAATTTTTGCGATTGTACCCTACAGCGGCTAATTTTATGATGTTATATATCACAGTACTACACATGAAAGTCATGCAAATAAAAGCAAAGTCATCAAGTTGGTGTTTCCATTAACTATTTCTTTGTTCTGAATATTGTAATGCACATACTATATGGTTCCTCATTTAGCAAACAGTTCATCTAGCAATCTAGTTACAGAAATACAACTCTGTCACAACAGGAGGAATGCCTGTGTTCCCATATTAGCTGTGTAGTATCAGGCAAGCACTGTGGTACATCAGAGCTTGGAAAAACCAGGCAGGAAACTCAGCCTATGTTCTGTTGCTGTAATTGAATATCACAGAAGGGGTGACTTATGAAGAACAAGGGTTTATCCCCTTCATAGCTCTGGACATCCAGGACCAAGGTGCTGCATGTGGAAAAAGCTTTACTGCTGGGGAGTCTGCAGAGTCCTGAGACATCACAGGGCAGCACAGGAAAAGAAGGGTGCTGTCTTGCTCACTCTCTCATCACTTAGACACAATATCTGACACCCAGTGACAAAGGAGGAGAGGTTTCCCTTGGCTCACAGTTTTAGGAGGTTTCCATCTGTGCTCAGCAGGCACAGTGCAGAAACTGTATGTTGGAAGGGCTGGCTTCAGAGGAAAGCTGCTCACCTCACGGCGGCCATGAAGCAGATCAAACAGAGGAGCAGGGCAGAGATAAATCCTGTGGGGTTAGGCTGTCAGGGACCCATCTCTTCCAACCAGACCCCACCTCCTAACAGTAAGTCAGCTGTAGCATCCTGTGAGCTGATCACCTTCCAAAAGCCCACCTCTGAATGCATGAGAGTTTTGGAGGGTCATGCTTGAGCTAAACCAAAAGAGATACGCAAACCATCTTTTATAACTGTGGTCAACTGGTAACACCCAGCTGAACTGAATCAGGGTGGGGCTGTGTGTGGAAGGCCCACCTCAGGATTGCTGCCAACAGCATAAAAGGAGAACTGAAAGGGAAGAGGGTGTGCTGTTGAGTCTCCTGGAGTTTGTCACACTGGTTTTCCTCATATGAACTCAGCTGTTCTCATTGTGGGAAAGGCTTGGGTCTTTGCTGTCACTGAGGATGGCTGCAGTTCTCTTCAGGAGAGCTCTAGAGGGTCCTTAGCTTGAGCATCACTTCCTGGCTCCAGTGCAGATCCCTCAGCCTGCTGGCACAGACCCTTCATCCCGCTGGTGCAGACTTTCTAGCTTCCACTATGGACCTTTGGGCTTTCCCAGTGCAGATCCTTGACACAGACTTGCGAAAGATGTTACCATGGGCTCTAGGCCTGCAGCTGGCCTTGTGAAGGACATTGCATTGGGATCCAGGACGTCAGGTGTATTTTTGGGTCTCTAGGGTGTGGTCAGATTTCCTGCACTCTCTTTTTTTTAAAGAGAATAAAACAATAAAACAAAACAAAACAATGAGAATGATACTGGATTTCAAAAACAACACAGTAGAAAATCAACAAGTCACTATATTCCACATTGTTACCCTCTAAATTGTTGTTCAGAATACCACATATAGGCATGCAGTTAATCAAACAATAGAAGCACTAAGTTGTTTCTTTACTTCAGTTGCTATCATTTCAGAAATTTCAGGTGTGTGATTTCTAATCTCTTCTGTGTCTGTGTCTCCTAGACTTGTTCTGGGTGGGCTGGAGGTCTAGGATTACACCCTGCTCCTTCGTCTCGACATTTTCCTGTGTTCCTCTGAATCACCTGGTTGCTGAGTTCCGGACACTTCCTGCACTGGCTGCCAGTCCCGAAGTACAGGCAATTGGGCTAGGCACCTGGGGTCCTCCAATCCGGGTTCCTGGGGAGGCAGAGAGGTGCAGGGCGTGGCTTCTCCTATTGTAATCCCAAATATTGAGTACAGTAATTAAGTATTGTAATTCCTTTCTTAGTCTTCCTCACAATCCAAAAAGTTATATTTGTAATCACACTGAAGTGTTATTAGAATCTCACCAAATGAATTCCAATCTACCACCTCCAATGCAACCCACGTTGAGAGTAAAGACACCAAGACATAGTCAAAGTTAAGGGCAGCCAAGGGGTCCTAAACCTAATCCAAGTGAGGATGTGCAGACAAAGGCCCTGATCCAAGGCCTCCCTTCTTCTTGTGAAGAAGAAGGTGGCTTAAGGATGAGTGACAGTGAGGATGGTGGGAACTATGTGAGAAGCATGAGCTGGCTAGCCAGGTAGAGAGTAAGCATCTTTACAAAATGCAGGGAGAATGACATGCAAAAGGATCAATCTGCATAATTCAATTAAGGGAGCACTTGGATTGCTTTTGAGGCTGTTGCTTCAGTTCCTAATATGTAAACTTTTGGGCCTTAGGGACTCAGAGCCTCTTTATTTGGAGGCTGTACCCAGTTGACAATCCTGGAAAAGACTGGGTCTACCATCCTGCTGTGCTCATATCTTTTACAGAGATCACTATGTGAGGAAACAGGACACTGTCTGATGGCTTTAGACGTTACATAACAGTACCTCTGCTAGCCTTATTTGCAATGCTTAGAGCCAGTTGAAGAGAGAATGAAATGCCATTTTAGACTGCTCTGTACATATCCGTATATGGAAATGAGCCTGGGTATAATTGATGTTGCAGCAACTGTTCTGCATTAAACGGGAGTCACTCAAATTGTCTCCTACATTCTCCTCCAGGCCCTCAGTGGTCGGCTCACCAGGAGGTGTGGTTTTTCCTCCCACACTCTTTAGCATTTGACTCTTTGGGTGAATATTATAAACTAACCCTATAAATTATGTGTTGCATATTAAATCTTTTCCCGTGTAAAACCCGCCTACCACACCTAGAGTAGCTAGCATGAGGGACAACCCGCTAGCCGTGGTCTCTGACACATCTCCACTCTGTGTTGGCCTATAAGGGCTGCAGACTTCCCAAACACCTGCTTCAGACTTTTTCTCTGTTTAAACTTTAAAGCATTATACAAAGCAGGGGGAAGCTGACTGTCACTGTGTGTGAATAATTCCTGTCTCCCTAACTACAGTGTAGCATGACCATGGTCCCTCCATTCTTCATTTCCCACAGCGCCCATAGAGGTGTCAGGCCTTCCTCACACATGGTGCACAAGGATGGGTGACAGTCAGGGGCCAGAGTTCCCAGTTAGGTGCGTGTACTGATGGCCTGAGCCACCCTGCCTGTCTCAGTCACTTCCATTGTCTCTGGGACACAATACTTAACACCCACACACCCACATTTTAAATGAGGAGAGGGTTAGTTTGGCTCTCACTGTCCTCTAGCTGGCGGGCTCCAAGGCAGGACAGCAAGGAGAGGCCCTGGTGGAGGAGAGCTGCTCCCAGCCCAGGACAGGAAGCAGAGAGGAGAGGAGGGCCTGGGGGCAGACTGCAGTCCCGGGCCACGCCCACCAGCAGATCAGCTGGGAGCCCCAGAATCCAGCCCCTTCCACAGCTCCCCCTGTGTGTGCAGGAGCACATGAGCATTTCTGCTCCCGCTGCCTTTCCCCTAATCCAGATCTTCAGGCTCCAGAGAGCACAATGGAGAGGCATATCCCTGAGCACAGGCGGTGACTGGATTTCCCACTTGGCTGGGGTTAGTGCTCTGGCTCTCTGTTGCCATTGTCCTTACCTTCCTGTGTAAACAGCGGTGCTGCCCTTTATGAACTTGCATGTGTTTCGATTTTGGGGATGCTGGCTGCCTTGGTGTTTGTGAGGGGAGGAAGGGAGTGGTCCTGTTTGTCACCCCATGTGCAGTGTGAACAGAACCAGAACTTTGCACAATGCTTTTGTTGGTGAACCAACTTGTCTGCAAACAGAAGCATGCCCAAACTGAGCCATGACTGTGGTTCCCTTGTCAGAGTTGCTTTAGTTTATACAGAAACCCTTGACTGACATTGCATTTGGGGCTGTAAGTCTCGGGTCCACGCTGCCTTGGCAGTTGTCCCCAAAGCCATCTCCCACCTCCTCCTGCACCACGCACACAGCTGCTCTGGGGCCCCCTCTCTCTCCTCACAGTGAGGGGTGGCTCTCCTCACCCTCGGGTTATAATCAAGACCCAGGTTTCAGCTCTAGACAACACCGCAGGGTAAGGCTCAGGGAAACGTGGAGAATTTCTGATGGGTCCTCTGCCTGTGTTAATCATATTTCTATGTCCATTAGAAGAAATATCTGTTCTTTCCTAGCCCTCAAATTGTTGGAAATTTTGCTCCTGCTTTTTGCAAGGCAAAGCTGAATCTGGGCCTGGAGAAGACGGCTCAGTCAGTCCCTGAGAGGTGGTTATCTGGGTGCTTTTGGACAGGGCTGTCCCCTGTGTGTGCAGCTGCCCTGGGAGTGGGGGACGGGGACCCGCAGGTCCACGGTGCTTCCTAAGACCTAAGCCAGCCGAGAGCCACTGCCTGGGCCAGGTCCACAACCCCCAGAGCAGCACCTGCAGGAGAGGCGTCAGCCCCACGCCCTTCCCTCTCCCTCTCTGCTTCTCCTCCTTGCTGTCTTCCCTGGTCTCCCCAGAGCGCTGACCTGCTGTCCACAGTGCATGATCAAACCCCCTATTGTGGAATCCCTTGGGAGCTCTGTCCCCGTGATGTGTCTGGATCACTGGTGCCCAGTGCGGGCAGAGTGCACAGTCGGCACAGCGCTCCTAGAGGGAAAGGCACGATGGGACAGAGGCCTTGGCTTCTTCTCTTTTCCTGTGGGAAATCCTCTCCCGGGAGTGTTGCAAACTTGCCCACTTGTCCCCAGTCCCCATTTGGCCCTGAGAACCCACCTGCTGGGTGTCCTGGCTAGGTGACCTCCCAGAGGTCATGAGGTACCTCCTCTTCTGGGGTGAACCCGTCTCTGATATTCTCTCAAGCTCTGAGCATCTTGAAGTTACCAAAGGCTTACTTTTCTTTTCCAGGAAATGCTTTTATTGGCCACCAATGTGGTTTGGGTGGGGCAATTTCACTTTCCTGTCCTATAAATGCATGTGGGGCAGCAGCGTGCAGTGCCCAGGGTGGAAGGCAGAGGCTGTCGGGATCTCTCCTTCTGCCTCACACGGTGGAGCCCAGGGTTCCCACAGGGCAGAGGCCGCGCTCCCCCAGGAGGGCAGGGGACCCCCTGCTGCCCTGCGCGGGCTCGGCCTTGCTCCTCTGCACCTGCTCTTATTCTGCGAGTCCCTTTGCATCCGGTGAGTGAGAAAACTCCTTGGATCCGTGGTGACCGCCTTAGTCGGAGGGCGGGGGGCTTCCTTGGTCCTCATATTCTTGATGACAGAGTTCAGTCAAGACACAGCCAAACGCGTGTGAAGGGAGAGGCAGAATGCATTGCAAAGAAAACAGGGCAAGGACAGAGCGCGCTCCCGGGGGAAAGGTAGGCAGGAGCTAAGGTGGCAGTTCGGGTTTCCTTTCATACATGTGGGACGGTAATTCTCGGAGCTTTGGGGACCATAATGATTAGCATTGCTCTGTTTCCATGGTGATGAAGCTCATCAATATTTTAACTTGGAACATACCTTAGAAGCACTATATGTTACTTATTGCACAATTTCTTTCTTGTTCTTGTCACTCGGTCAGAATACTCTTGTCCCGGGGGATCTAGCCCTGTAAGAGGTTTTGAAAAGAAACTTAAGGAATAAAATTTCAACCTAATGTAAGTCCAGGTGTAATGTGGCTACAGTGGCTAGCTCTTACATGGTGCTTCTGTTCTTGTGTGTGTTATTAGTGGACCATTGGCAGAGGTGCTGAATGTCTGGCTGCCTGCTGTTGAGAATAAATGAATAAAGTTTTTCATTTTTATGGAGTTTTTTGTTTTGGCTTGGATTTTTTGTTTGTTTGTTTGCTTTGTCTCTTTGAGACAGGGTCTCACTATGCAGTTCAGGCTGGCCTTGAACTCACTTTGTAGCCTATGTTGGCCTTGAACTTGCAGCGATCCTCCTGCCTCAGCCTCCCAAATGCTGGGATTACAGGTGTGAACTACCATGCCTGGGTCATATTTCAAAGTTGTGAATTTTCTTCTTTGGTCCTTGAAGGATCTGTAGGATGTGAAAGACACTGAACATTCCATATTAGGAAAGATTTCTGTTTCATTTGTGAGCCAATGCCATCTGATATAAACCTCCTTAACACAGTGAATGATTTGAAGGGCCTGCACCAGCACAGTGATAATTGCCTGCAGACACCTTGGTTCAGTCAAATATTTATGTTTCAGAATTGTGCTGCATTTTAGAACAGAAGTTGGGGTTTCTATTTAATTCCTAGGTGACCTAGTGTCATGTGTCTCATTTCCACTCAAAACTCCTGTGTGCTGTGAGGTAAACCGACATTAATTCAGCTGCCTGGTGCATCATGACCACAGTGTTTCCTGTAAGCGTCCATCTCTGTTCTCAAACACACGCCTGCCTTGTCCTGGAGACACATCCTGCCCTGACCTCTTTGGGTGCGGCAGTCTGTCTGGGTGTCTTCTGTGCTCGTGCCCGACCTGGCTTGAGTGGGTCCTCGTGCAGAATGAAAATCTGCCATGCTCCCTGCTGAGGTGCTGAGAAAAAGCAGGCACGGTTAATTGAGTCCCACTGCTGCTATAGCACCGTGCCACAAATTCCGTGACTTCACACCACACAGCTTCAGGCACGGCAGCAACTGGGGTGAAGATGGAGCCCGGCTACAGAGTCAGCTGTAGATGCCCATCAGCCAGTGAGTGGGAAAGGGAAGCGTGGTCTCCGTGTGCAGTGGGATGTGTCTCAGCCGCAGGAAAGAGTGGAGTTCTGTCCTGTGTGGCTCCATGGATGGGCACGGAGGGCATTATGAAATAGGCCAGGGAGACACATCTGTGTGTCCTCACTCAGGTGCGGAAGCTAAAAGATTGATCTGGTAGAAGTAGAGAATAAAACCCGGGTACTCCAGGCTGGGAAGGAGAGCGGGCAGGGCCAGTTTGTCAGCTCCATGGTGACAAAATCGCTGAGAAAACCAACATACAGAGATCAAAGGTGCACGGTGGCTCCTGTGTCCGAGCTCCTGCCCTCGCCCATCTGCCCGCTGCTTTGGATCTGTGGCGGGGAGCCAATCATCGCCGGGAGTGTGGTGCAGACACCTGCGCAACTCATGTTGTCTCAGGAGCAAAGGTGGAAAGGAGAAGGGACAGGGCCACGTGTCCTTCCCAGGACACACAGTGGCCTGACTTCAGTCCCAGCCCCAACTCCTACAGGTCCACCGCTGCCCAGAAGCGCCAAGGGCTGGGACCAAGCCGCCAGGACACAGTGGGGTCTGGGGAGCCTCAAGATGCAGGTGGACCAGGAGGGGGGAGGGGCGCTCCTGAGGACAACGCAGTTGACAGGGAGGCGAGGGCTGCTGGGCAGGGACACAGAGGGCGACCATCGGGACGCGCAGTCTCTCGAAAACAGCCAGGAGAGAGGATTCTCCGTGTTTCCCACACGCAGAAACGATGCATGTTGGAGGTGACGGGTGGGTGCTCATTGCTCTGGGCTCGTCACTGCCATCATACACACGAGAGGAAATTCCACCCTGGGAATCACGCACAGGTGCAATTATTCTGTGTCAAGTTTTCTTAAAAACAAATTCAGTTTCTTCTCACTCTGGAGGTCGGTAATTGAAAAATCAGCCTCTCAGGTGTTAAACTTGCGCCGTGAAGAGGGCAGGCTGCTGCAGACTCTGGACCCATGCACTTCCCAGGCTTCCAGTGGCTCCAGCCTCTCCCCAGCCACGGGGCTGCCACTCCACTCGCGCTTAGAACCTCTGCCTCCTCCTTCTGTCTCTGTCCCTCCCAACTTAAATCTGGTCAGGAGAGCCTTCCGGGGGCCTGTGCAAGCACCGTGGACCCCAGAAGGAGAAAGAAATGGGCTTCTTGGATGCCCGCCCAGCCAGGCCTGAGCACCTCCAACCAGGACACAAGTAACATAGCCTTGCGGGGGCCTGCGCAAGCACCGTGGACCCCAGGAAGCGAAACATGCGCCCCCGCCCCGCCCCCATAAAGCAACCTGCTCATTCGGAGGTCTGGCTACATTGATAGCAACTAAGGTACATAAAACAACCAAATGCTAGTATTGTTTTGTTCATTTTGTAGGCCTGGGGCTGGCAGCCTGAGCATCTCTTTGCAAGATGACAGTATGCAATGTAGCAAAAATGGGGGACTCTCTTTTGTCTTGTCTTCGAACCCCAATATTGTTCTCATTGTTTTGCTTTATTCTGATTTTTTTTTTGGCCTTATTTTATACTCTGTTTTTATTGGCTTTAATGTGTTTTGGTTTGGTTTGGTTTGGTTTGATTTTACTATACCTGTTGGAAAGGTCAACTATTCTGAAAATAACAAGATATACCATAGTAGCTATTCTTTTCATAGTATCTTTCTTAGAAGTTCTGTACCAGTTCCACTGCTTTGTTTTGATTGACTTCGTTCTGTTATGTTTTGTTGGATTTTGCTATCTTTAAAAAAAAAATTGCTCAGGATTCTGTCTTAGTACTGAGCCCCCCTGGATAACCTAGAAATCTGTAGCATCTGAAGACCCTTCCTTTGCTCACACCAGCCCACCCGTTTAGCTGTGTAAGGTGAGGCACACCCAGCCTCTGGAGTGCAGGGTCCCCTCCCCTCTACCGGGTGCTCAGCCTTGCAAATCGCCCGGACTCCTGGGAGAGAGAGCCAACCGCGGGGAGCAGGGAGGCCCTGCTACAGTGGTGGACACTAAACTCACCAGGAGGAAGGAGCAGCCAGAGTGACTGGCCTGAGTTGGGGAGACTTCCAGGGTGCCCAGAGACCCGTGTGGCTCCTCGGCCAACTCCAGCTTTCCATCTGGATGCTCCACTCTCTGTAACTCTGTTCTCACTCTTTCCACAGACCTTCCATGGATGCGTTCATCTCAGACTTGCTTAAGTATTTGACTCAAAATAAGTTTAAGCAACTGGCTGATGACTTCATGGGTCACTATGCTAAATTAACCAGTAAGGTTGAAGGCATCATCCCCCCGGAAATGCTCAAAAGAATTAAAGTGACCTTCACAGAGGGGAATCTCCAGACTGTGGTGGATGAGATTCGAGAAATACTCAGTGCAGCAGAAAATGCTGTCCTGGAGGTGGCAGTGATCGGGGAGTCGGGGACGGGCAAGTCCAGTTTCATCAATGCCCTCAGAGGGCTTGGTCCCGAGGAGGAGGGGGCGGCTGATGTTGGGGTCGTGGAGACCACCATGAAGAAAACCCCCTATCAACATCCAAAGTATCCCAATGTGACCTTCTGGGACCTACCTGGAACCGGGACACCCAGATTCACCCCAGACACCTACCTAAAAACAGTGGGCTTTGCTAGCTTCGACTTCTTCATCATCATTTCCTGCTCCCGCTTCACCCACAATGATGCTCTCCTGGCCCAGAAAATCAAGGAAGCCGGGAAAAACTTCTACTTTGTTAGAAGCAAGGTGGACAATGATTTATATAATGAACAGGAAACCAAGCCCCAGTCCTTCAAGAGGGAGAGAGTTCTCCAGCAGATCCGAGACTACTGCCGGGCTAACCTCAGTGACATTGGAGTCCCCAGTCCCTGCGTCTTCTTGGTGTCCAACTTTGACCTGCATGACTTTGATTTCCCAAGTCTGGAGAGGACTCTGCTGGAGGAGCTTCCTGCTCACAAGCGCCAGGCCTTTGCACTCATGCTGCCCGCGCTGTCCGATGCTTCCATTGAGCTGAAGAGAGGCTTCCTCAAGGAGAAGATCTGGCTGGACGCCGTGAAGTCGGCAGCTTTGGCCTTCATCCCTTATGCACCCATCTTCAAAGGCTTCGATTTGCCTGAACAGGAAGCATGCCTGAACCTTTACCGAAGATATTTTGGTTTGGATGAAGATTCCATTGAGGAGATTGCCAAGAAGTTGGACACATCTGTGCAGGATGTCAAGGGCTACACCAGGTGCTTGGATTTCTGGACCTTAGTGAAGGATGACAGCACAGGAGCGAAGGCCATGCGCTGTGTTGAAAGCTTCTGCTTACTGAAATGAGGTCTTGTATCTGTTGTCTGCCAGTTTCTCAAAGCCTACTTTCTACGCTCCAAATTCCTCGATACAGTGGCTGACGATGCTAAGCTCCTCTTGCATAAGACTATAAGTGCTCACAACTGAGAGAGTGAGGTAGAAGCATTGTGCCTGCCCAACGGACTCGGAAGTGGACCTCAGGTCTTGCACTGTCAGCGATGGTGGCCTTCCTGCGGGTCCCGGGTCAGAGTCCCTAAGGTAGAAGAAACCTCTGTCCCGTAGAAGAAAGCGACAGCTTCACATGGTCACTCTGGCTGTGCATAGGTGATTGGACCGCAGCCTGCTTTCCGCATGGGTTGGTCTGTTTTGATTGAAACCTGACAGTGTCGTAACATCTGTTTCAGTTCATCTCCATGTTGATATTTTTTTGTTTGTTTTGTTTTGTTTTTGTTTCTTTGTTTGTTTGTTTTTTGTGGTGAGGGAATTGAACCAAGGGCCTCAGGGCCTCATGCATGGTAGGCAAGTGCTCTACCGCTAGGCTACATCCCCAGCCCCTAATCTCCAAGTGGTTTCAGATAAGCTAAATTTCTATTATTTCCTCAGGCAATAAACACTTTGTAACAGTCACAATGAAGGTTATATGTTGTCATTTTATGACTCTGTTCTCAATCACCCTGTTAATACTCTTCTTACTAAATAAGGGAGGAGCTACAAAATGGGCACATTGTTAAATGATGAGTAAAATGTGTGTCACAGGGAAATACAGCGAGAAACGGACTTGATGCCACACATTTGTCCGTTGATAGACACATCATGAACATGTCTATGTACACACAATGAAATACTATTTGGCAATAAAGAAAGATAAATCTGAGACATTTGTAGGAAAATTGACTCACCTGGAAAATGTGAAGTGAAATAAGTCGGACACACAAGCTTACATACCTGTGGTTTCTCTCATTTGAGTCATGCAAAGTTCAAGTAAAGAACCAAGTGAAAGAAAGACACATCAGGCCGAGAGAGCTTTTGCAAATGAGAAGGGGCCCAGAGACTGAGGGTGAGCTGGAAGGGGCGGGGAGGGCTATTTAAAAAGCTTTCAGATGTGTGCTGTGCGTGTACCAAATACCGACACTGTATGCGATCATTGTAAGTTGTAAACATGAAATAAAGGATAATAGTGAGTAACAACAACATAAGTAACAGTAATGACAGGAATGAAAATGGGGAGAGGGGATCTGGAGATGCGGGGAGGGAGGTGGGGGGAGGGAAGGGATGGAAAATAATCAAGATATCTCATGCACCCGGGTACCTCCGCCCTAAGAGGAGTATAACCTTCACATACTGCGGAGATGGACTCATTAACTGAAATACAATTTTAAAACAGAGAAATGGTCTTGGCTGTCATTCTTCCAGGCCCTAGGCTTTGTTTCTGGAAATTTCTCAGCCCTGGATGGGCCGAGAGTCTGTGAATGCAGTCAAGTGAAGATCAGCAGTTGGGAGAGAGAAGTGAGGCAGAAGAGAGTTTGGAAAGCGAGGATGAATTCAGC
>RJWM01026907.1:0-27473 GCA_004363535.1 Dasyprocta punctata | reverse complement strand
ATTTCTACTAATTGATTGAAAAGAACTGTTTGTGCTTATACTGTTTGACCAATTTTGCATCCATGTATCTTATAATCTGAACAACTATTTTGAAGGTAACAATATGCAATATATCAATTGTTAATTTCTTATTATCTTGTTTTGAAACTCTGTATCATTGTCTTTACTATATTTTTTCTCCTCTTTAAAATAAGAATACCCAGAGGAATATATAAAAGAAGATGCAGTATTTTTATACAATGGAATAGTACTCAGCTACAAAGAATGATAAACTGGAGATATTTATTTGTAAATGGATGCAACTCGAGACTATCCTCATAAGTGAAATAAATCAGACTTGCATGTGTAAACATCATGTTGTCTCTCCAGTGTGAGGACCTGAGTTAATAAGATCCAAAATATACAGTAGATGTTGTTAAAGTGAAAGAGGAAGAAACTGCTCAAAGGGAAAGAACAACTCGGATGAGTGAAAGGAGAAAAGAAAGAAGGGAAAAGAATAGATAGATTGATTAGATAGATAATTATAGTACTATTCTCTGAGTTCATCAAAAAGAATTGTTTGTTCAATTTTTCATGCCTATAACTTGTAATCTGAGCAACTGCTTTGAAGATAACAACACATAATATATTAACCATTGTTAATCTCCTATTATTTTGCTTTGAAATACTATATCATCATTATGATTCTTTTCTCATTTTAAAATAAGAAAAAAAAAGGCAAAACCTCCCAGAAAAGTAATACTATATTCCTAAACAACCAGTAGGTCACAGAAGAAATCAAAGAAGAAATTTAAAAATTTCTGGAAGTAAATTACAATACAACTCAACAAAATTTCTGATATACTATGAAAGAGTCCTAAGAGGAAAATTCATCACAATTAGTGCTAATATTAGGAAAATGGAGCAAACCCAAAGAAATAGCCTTATTAGAAACCTAATTTTTTATGGGAAAAGATAAAACAAAATTTCATATTGAAGGAATAGGATAATGACAATAGTTTATACATTGCATGTTGTTATATTTAATGTAGTTGCTCAGAGTAAAAGATATGGGCATTAAAATTTCTCCAATTGATATTAGCATGAACCTTCCTTTTTGATGAACTGAGAGACACTAATAATATAACCGACTTGCATATTTTTCCAGTTTCTCTTCCGTCCTTCACCCTTTCCCTCATTTTAGTTCTTTAATCCTTTTGAACAATTTCTTCCCATTTCACAGTACCTATTGTACATTTTAGACCATATTTACTCTTTCAGTTTCTAACATCAGGGATACAATACAATGTTTACACATGTCAGTTTAATTTATTTTGCTTCTGAGAATGGTCTGAAGTTGCATCCATTTGATAGTTGCATCTATAAAACTATCAAGTTTATTCTTCTTTGTGGCTGAGTAGCACTCCTTTGTATAAAAATACCACGTCTTTTTATCCATTCCTTGGTTGCTGAACATTTGAGTTGTTGATTTAGCTATTATAAATTCTGCTGCTATAAACATGGGTGTACATATATTGCTATGGTATGTTTTGAATTCTTCTGAGAAGATACACAGAAGCAAAATAGCTGGGTTGAATAAGACCACTCATCCTAGTTTTTTGAGGAATCTCCATACTGATTCCCACAAGTTGTAGCAGTCTACACTCCCACCAACAGTAGAGAAGGGTTCCTTTTTCTCCATGTCCCTCCAGTATTTGTTACTTGTTGATTTCTTGATGATAACCATTCTCTTTGAAGTGAGATGGAATCTCAGTAATATTTTAATTTGCATTTCTCAAACGACCAGTGACGGTGAACAATTTTTCAGATATTTATTTGCCAATCATATTTCTTCTTCTGAGACGTTTGTATTCATTTCAGATGCCCATTTTTGGATTGGGCCTTTGAATATTGGGGAACCTGATTTTTTTTCAATCATTTCTATGTTCTTGATAGAAGTCTGTTGTCTGAGGGACAATTAGCTAAATTTTTCTCCCATTCTGTCAGTTGTCTTTTCACTCTGTTCGTGATTTATTTTGATATGCAAAAGCTGTTTGTGTTTATTTATTTATTTATTTGTACTGGGGATTGAACTTATGACCTCACACTTGCCAAGCAGGCGCTTGTGCCAGTGAGCTAAATCCCTGGCCCTTTTCAGTAAGATGAGATCCCAATTGTTAATTCTTTGAAGTATTTCATATCCAGTTTGGTTTTTGTTCATGAGCTCTGTATCTGCCCCTATATCTTTAAGATTTCTATGTACTTTCTCTTCTAGTAGATTCAGTGTTTCTGTTTTAATATTTAGATCTGTAATCCATTTTGAATTTATTTTAGTGCACAGTGTTAGACGTGTCTTTTAGTCTTCAGCATATGGAAAGCCAGTTTTTCCAGAACCATTTATTAGAGAAGCTATCTTTCTTCAGTGAACATGTTTGGCCCATTTGTCAAAAATAATATGGCTGTGTGTGTTCATAGTTGTGTCTACATCTTCTTTTCTGATTCACTGATCCTCATATCTGTTTTTTGCCAGTACCATCACAGTAGCTTTGTAGTGTAATCTCCCACGTGATGCTCTTGCCCAAGGGCATTCCTCTATGTCTGTACTTCAAATGCTTCCA
This sequence comes from Dasyprocta punctata, assembly GCA_004363535.1. Taxonomy (NCBI): domain Eukaryota; kingdom Metazoa; phylum Chordata; class Mammalia; order Rodentia; family Dasyproctidae; genus Dasyprocta; species Dasyprocta punctata. The sequence continues at coordinate 24,876 of RJWM01026907.1, read as the reverse complement.
GAATAGTCACAGGGTTAGAAAATTTCCACAGCCTGAAATCTGCTCTAAGCCATGTTCTTCCTGTTGGGATCCCAACTGGAAGTCAGATTCCCCAATGCTGGCAGCCACCGCTACTACTTCTGGGCTGCTGCTCTGGGATTCTCTTACCAGCTCCTTCCCAGGCCTTCTTGGTTTGGCCACTGAAATCTGATTCTGCCCAGGAGGTGAAGGCTGTTTAGAACATCTCAATGCAGAGCTCTGGGCAACCCTTATAGTGGAGGTTAATTGCATCCCATTCCTGGTCAACACTAGGGCCTGTCACTCCATTTTGGTTTCTTTCCAAGGACCAACCTCCTTTGCCCCAATTACTGTTGTTGATATTGACAGTAAAGTCTCCAGACCCTTACAAATTTCCCCAGTCTGGTGCCAATTGGTTCAATGTCTTCCCCCATATTCATTTTTAGTAATCCCTACGTGGTCCATTCCTTGTTTAGGATGAGACATCTTACTCAAGTTGTCAGCTACTCTGACCATACCCAGGATACAATCATCCCTTATAGCCACCCTAATGACTCCTTTACTGCCCACACCAGGCTCCCATTATTTTCCCTCATTTCAATCCTAGAATCTGGGACACTTTGACTCCATCCCTAGCTTCATACAAACAACAATTTAACATCCCTGTCAAGCCTGATCCTGATCTCCCTTACCCTGCTCAATGACAATACCTCATTCCTGACTCAACTTTACAGTGACTATAACCTATTATTTCTTGCCTGCTGTGACACAACCTTTAGCTCCTGTCAACTCCGCCTACAACACCTCTATTCTCCTGGTACAGAAGGCAGTTGTCTCTCACAGGCTGATTCAAAGCTTCCATGCTATCAATCAAATTGTCCATCCCATACACCCCATGGTGCCTAAGACTTACACCATTTTGTCCTCTGTCCTTCCACCTACCATTCATTACTCTGTCCTAGATTTGAAAGATAACTTTTTCACTATCTTGCACCCCTCCTCATGGTCTCTTTTCTTTCACCTGTACTGACTCAGAAACTCAACAGTGCCAGCAGTTGACCTGAACCATCTTGCCTCTGGGCTTCTGGGACAGATCCCTCTGCTTCTGTCAGACCCTTGCACATGATTTACTTTCCATTCATTTCCCCCTCCTCTCACCTTATACAGTATATAGATGACTTCCTCCTCTGCAGCCCCTCCTATGAGTCATCATGTAAAGACACTCTCTATTGCAGAATCTAGATTCCAAGTGATATTGTGTCTCTCCCTCTAAGGCCCAAATCTCTTCTCCATCCACACCTATTGGGCATCATCCTCTGCAAACATACCCAAGTTATACCCCTAGTCCATGTCAACATGATCTTCCAGATCTCAATTCCCACCATGAAACAACTTTTATCCTTTCTCAGCATGCTAGGATACTTTCATCTCTTGGTTCCCAGGTTTGTCTTTAGCACTAAATCCCTCTATAAACTTGTAAAGGGAGACCCAGCTAAGCCCTTGGATCACAAGACGCTTCCTCACTTGTCCTTTCAGACCTTAAAAGAAGCCCCCAAAGCCCACACCTTAGCCCTTCCAGACACTACCCAACCCTTCAATGTTCATACAACTAAATACAGGGGATGTGCACCAGGAGTTCTGTTACAGGGTCCAAGCCCACACCCCATCGAGTTCCTGTCCAAACAACTTTGACTTCACTATCTTAGTCTGGCTGCTGTGCCTATATGCTGCTGCTGCATCAGCCCTGATGCTTATCAAGGCAGTTAGTATCACTAGATATGCTCCCCTTACCCTTTACACCTCCCATAGTCTTCAGGGACTCACGTCTTCATTCCATCTCTCATACTGTCTCTCCACCCCTCACCTTCTTTAGCTTAATGCAATTTTCAGAAAAAAAGTTACCATTGCCTTGGATCCCAACTTTTTCCTGGCCTTTCATTTCACTAAGCCCCCTCTTCTTAAAGGGCCAAAACCACACGACTGTATGTCTCTAATTCACCAAGCAACTTCCCCTTATTCACACATCTCCACTCTCCCCCTTCCCAACACTGACCACACCTGGCTCATTAATAGATGTTCACATAAGCCCTCCCCCAACTCCCTTGCCAAGACAGGATTGGAATCTCAGTTCCAAATAATCAGCCTGCTAGCACAATGAACAGTTGCCTTCTAGATTCCTTGGTGCAAACAGTCTTCCATTCATTTTGATATTGGTTTTTCTGTAACATTCTGGTTCATTTGGCTAGGAAGACACTAAGCTGATCACTTAAGGTCACAGGTGTAGGCCTGTTGCTCACAGACTGGGCTCATCCCCCACCTGCAGATGAAAAAGCAAGCCTGTTTTTGGAGTCTTCTTGGCAGTGAAGGGAGGGAGTCCCTGCACAACAGCAGAGAGTTCATCAGACACTAGAAGGAGTCAGAATGCAATGCAGACCAGGCCTTTAGATAAGGCAGACATAGCCCAGGATATGTCCCACAGTTAACCTAGGTAACCTGCTTGTTGCCACCCTTACTGTGGGTGATGGAGGACCTGATCACTCCTCAAGACAAACTCATCTGTCACCTGTTCTGGTTTCAGTTCCTGTTCAGCTGCAGCTACTTTTCCAGTTAGACTTTCCCTGGGGATTGGGGTGGGAATGTATTCCCACAGTTAACCTGTTTACTCATTTATCGCCTGCTTGTTTACCTGCTTGTTACCATCCCCACTGTGGATGACTAGGTCCTCCTTCATCCTCAACATCTATGTCTGACACCTGTGCCAGATCCAGTTCTTGTTTTAGTCAGAGTAGTCAGTTGCAGCTTCTGTTCCAGTTAAATTCGCCTATGGGCTTAGAGGTAGGAATGTATTAACTTTTGCGTGCCTGTGTTTGAATGTGTGTATATATGTGTACAAAATAAAACATATATACACAGCTGGACTCAGCTGAGGAATTTTTAAAAGGTGGTTTAATCAGTTTGAAAACAAAAGTAATTGAAGAAATGATTTTTACTGTAATCAGTAAAGACTTAAAAAATCTGCTTAACTTTAATATACCAGAATATACAGGTGAGGTAGTGTATATAGTGTGTGTGAGAGAGAGAGAGAGAGAGAGAGAGAGAGAGAGAGAGAGAGAGAGAGAGAGCACAGCTGGTCTGATATCTAAGCCAAAGCAGGATTTGTCATTTCATTTCAAATACAGCAAAGAAAGAAGATAGAGCACAAGCTCTCCTCCTGGCTTGAGGAGGCCCTAGGCCAGGCTTTGCTTGACATTACCAACCTAGCACTTCCTGCAGGCATTTGAAGGCTAGGACAACTCCAGTCTGAGGTAAATAGCCAAAGTCCTGTCATGCCTAAAGAAGTTTTATAGGAGAAATCAAATTACAAATTTTAAGTAACTGGTAATTATACTTCTGGTTTTCAGCTTGACACAAAGCATTTCTTATACATTACAAAGTTTTCTTATACATTTCTTATACATTACAAAGCATTTCTTATACATTACAAAGTTTTAAATTTACAGTATCAACTTGCTCTTTTCTCTGATCTGTCATTTTAAAATAAAAACACTGATTCAAGGTTACTCAGATGTATGCTAACAGTCAGTCAAGTTTGCTATCTGAGGGGAAAAATGGGACACTAAAATTCAAGTTTGTAAACTTGGGAAGACAGCATGGGCAGGGAAATGCAGCCAGGTATGCCCCATGCACCTACAGGCCACCACTGGAGACCTTGCTTCCTTAAGGCAGCCAGCACCCACTGGAAGAATCAGACAAACACATCCCTGTGTGCCTGCTGCCATTATAGGAGTCCTGGTGTAGGCACACAGGATGAAAGAAGAAGCAGCCCCACCAACATGCCACTGGGGAAGCCTCAGTGTAGCTGCATGGGTCTGGAGAAGGCTATTCTATTCCCTCTTACTACCCTGGGAGCCTGGGTTCAGAAAAACGGGTGCCTGTCTCATTCCCCTACACTGTGGAGGGGCAGTCAACATGGAAAGTAGTTGGGACCCCCCAAATGGCTTCTTGGGAGGAACCCAGGAGAATGTCAAATGAAGGAGCAAAAGGCAATCTCAGACCTCCATCCCACACAGAACAAGTCTGGGAGATATAGTCATGGAAGAAAATGGAAGTCACACACCTGAAATCTCTGAGAGGAGAGCAACTGTGGTAAAGAAACAACTTCATGAGATTGTAAAAGTAATCAGATCAGAAATAATGTCACAGGTAAAAGAAGAAATCATAAGCATAATGAAAGGATTGCTGAGCATATCTAAAGAAGACAGAGATTAAAAAGAGAAGCATAGGAAAATGATGGAAACCTTGAATGAATAATATATGAATTACAATGCATGAAATAGATTCAAGTAGCCAGAAAACTGAAAGTTGATCACAAGCTGGCAAAACCACTTGAAAGAGACGGAAGATAAACTTTCAGATCTTTAAGATAGGATTGTAGTTAGTGACTCTGAAAGGAAAGACATCTTAAAAATAACAAGGGACCAGGAAATAACAATTCAACAGCTGCAAGTCGATGTAAAGAGAAATAATTTAAGAGCGATAGCTATCAGTGAAGATGCAGGGGTCAACACAAATCATATAAAAAGACTATTTACAGAAGTAATAGCAGAAAACTTCCCAAACATGGGAAAAGGATCTAGTATACAGATAAGTAAGGCATATAGAACTCGAACTAGCCATAACCAAAGTAAATCTACACCCAGACATATAATAACCAAGATCAGAATATTAAGCACCAGAACAGCACAAGAACAGAATAGTAAAAGATGTTAGAGAAAAGAAACAGATTGCCTATAAAGGAAAACCCATCACAATCATGGCAGACTTGTCAACACAGACCATCAAATCGAGAAGAGTTTGGAGTGAAGTGTTTCAAATCCTGAAAAAAAAACAACTTTCAACCCACATTGATGTACTCTGCAAAACTGTCTTTTAAATTTGATGGAAAAATAAGATACTTCCATGATAAAGAACAACTGAAGGAATTCATGACCACCAAACCAGCCCTACAGAGAGACTGAAGGATATTCTAGAGGCAGATAAAGATGACCATGGGTCCAGGAAGAGTAGCAGAGGGGCATCACTGAGCAGGGCAGGCAATTGAATGGAGGGGAAATGTGGGGACCAATGGCAGGATAGCATGGTTGAGATGAGCCAGTGCATGTCAATTGTAACCATTAATGTAGATGGCCTCAATTCACCAATAAAAAGAAATATGGGTAGAGTGGATCAGCATACACGATCCATCAATATGCTGCATACAGTGTACATATTCAACTCATAAGAAAATTCATGGACTGAAGGCCAGAGGAGACTGGACAATGCTCCATGTGAAGGGGACCCAGAAAATATCAGGGTTAGCTTGCCCACCAACTGTGGAGTGGATAGGAAAGATACAGTATTTTTATACAATGTAAAGCTGTTCTGTTATAAAGAAGGATAACCTCAAGGGTCTTGTAGGTACATAGATGCAACTTGAGATTATGCTCATGAGTAAAATTGTTTGGACTCACATGGGTGAACATCTTGTTGTCTCCCTAGTATAAAAAACTGAAGGAGTTGGATCCCAAATTACAATAGATATTATGAAGGTTAAAGGGGAGGAAATGTCTAAAAAGGGGAAGTGGCAGCCATTTTTAATTTCCTATTACCATGTTTTGAAGTCCTATGTCATTTTCATTGTTTTGTTTGGTTTGATTGTATTCTGTTTTTGTTGTTGTTGTTGTTGTTGCTGTCGTCATTAGATTCTATTATGTCTGATGCTTTGGGCAGCTATTCTGAAGACCAAAAGATATATTAGTAGTCATTGTTGTTTATCTTGTTTTGAAATCCTGTATCACTTTCGTCGATTTGTTTTCATTGGTTTTATTCTGTTCTGTTTTGTTTGATTTATTATTATGGTATGGGCACCTATTTTGAAGATAACATAAAGCATTATGGTATCCATTGTTTATTTCCTATTATCTTGTTTTAAAGTCTTTTACTAAATGGTCTGTCCAGAAGTAAATTCAATGCCTCCCTTCCCGGAAAAAAAAAGAATTCTGCTGAGATTTTGATAGATATTGAGGTGAATCTATAGATAAGTTTAGGGAGAATAAATGTTTTGACATCTGTCCAATTCACATACATAGTCTCTCTCCACTTATTTAGGTTGTATTTGAGTACTTTTGATCAGTTTTTATAGTTTTTAGGATACAGATAATGAATGTATTTTGGTAGATTTATACAGTAATGTTACTTTAAGCATTTTGTGATGTTGTAACTTGAGCCTTTACTATTGTACTTCTGAATTGTTCATTGTTTGCATATAGGCTAACACTAGATTTCTGTATATGGCTTTGTGACCTTGTACCATGAGCTTGATAAACCTGCTTGTTTGTTCTATTGATTTTTATGTAGATTCTTTGTAAATAAAAAAATTAAATTAAATTTAAAAGTAAATAAGTAAAGTCTTATACTAGTTTCATTTTTAAATTTTGATTGACTGTACTTTGTTTCATTTTGTTTGGTTTATTCCCCTTAAAATAAAATAAAGAACTCAAGATCATCTGGTAAGTTAGAAAGAGTTAATGACCTCCTTAAAGCCCATCTCAAGAAACTAATACTTCATCTTCACAAATACTGGGTTTCCCTTCTCCCAGCTTCTCTTCACATCCAAGCCACTACCAGAAAACCTACAGAATACAGTCCATTAGACTTTTTATACAACTGTAGGCTTCTTTCACCAGACCTCAGCCCAGAAGCCGACTCTCTTAAAGATTATCTTCCAGTTCAACAAGCCAAAGAAATACCACATGATGTGTAATTGTTAATATATTGCATCAATTTGAGAGGTTTAGAAGTTTAACTAAGCGACTCAGCAGGGGTCCAGGATCATCACTTTGTAAATATCCTCATCCTGCACAAGAGGAGAAACAGAGATGGTGTGATTACTGTGACCACCCAACGGAAGGCAGCCTGCTCACAAGGGAGGAAAGGAGGCTTGCTCTCCCTGCATTTTACTCTTGTTGCTTTTTCTGTCTTCAGCCATCTTGAACTGTTTCCCCTGTGCCATGCCACCCTGACCTGGAGCCAACTGATTATGGACTGAAATCTCCACAACTGTGAGCTAAATAAGCCTTTCCTTAATTTTGGGCATTGGGTATTTTGTCCCAGCAATGAGAGAAAAGTAACTAAGACATGCTGATGATCTTCTGACTTCTCCCGACACACACCCTTACAAAGATAACCTGATTAAAAGGGAAGAGGAGGGGATATAAACCTGTATATGTGTATATGTAAAATAACTAAAAAGAACACTGCTCAACGTATTTGTTATTGAGAGGGAACAATTAATACCCATATGATTGGATCAATCTTGCATGTCTATATCTGTTAATGTAAGAAACCATTTTAAAGACAACGATGCGCAAATTGCAACCATTGTCAAGCTTCTATCTTCTGGTTTTGTAAACCTGCAATGTTGTGTATTTACTCTAGTTGTTTGCTTGTCTCTTTTGCTTGTTGTTTTCACTATATATGTCGTTTTTTTGTTGTTGTTGTTGTAGCTTTTGTTTGTTTTGTTTTTCTTCGCTCAAATAAAAAAAAGATAACCTGATTAACAAATTAATTTTGATTCAAGATTTAAACCTCCAGTCCCTAATGCCCAAGTGGACAGGACCCTTCTCTGTCATCTACAGCATTCTGACAGCTGTTCATCTGCAAGATGCCCCAGGGTGGATTTACTGCTCCAGAACAAAACTTCCCTGCTGACAAGTCACCTGACCTCTCCTCTTCATATAAATCACAAAAAATCTCCCCAACTACTCTCAGGCTGACCAGAATTCCAGAAAACATGTAAATGCTTTGCCCGTTGAATTCCTTGTTGTTTCATCCACTTTCTTCAAATAATCTATGCTGGTCTTACCTGGTTTCACCCTCAAACTTCCACTCTTGAATCCTTTTTTACCTGGGTAGAGGATCTTTTTTTCAGAGCACACTATGTGACTTCTCCCCAGAATAGGTTGCAGTGTTTTTATTTTCTTCTTACCCTCTTCCTGTTCAGTGATTGATAGAGAAAACTTTAAACACATTCTGGTTCTATTATGCCTTTTCCTGTGGGTTTTACTCTTACTTTTACTATGACACCAACTTAATGTCTTTTGCCCCAGGAATTTTCATGCTCACATTCACTCCCCTCCCTTCCCCTTCTGTATGAACTTTGGCTCAATCAACACTGTGGTTACACCCTTGTGTCCCTAACTATCTTTACAAAACCATTTGCATTTCACTCATTCCTTGCTAAACCACTCCAACCCTACCTTGAACAAAGGTTGATGGCTCTGTGTTTCTATGTCTGGAGCAACCTATAGGACCATTCTCTCCCCAGGTCTGTATCATTCCCAATGTCACATATTACCCCCAATATGAAACAAAGGGCCCATTATGACTCATCAACAATATATCCCTATCCTGAAAAGACAAAAAAAACCAAGGTAGGAATACAACCTGACTCCTCCAGTCTTATGTCATTAATGTTTTTGCATAGAAGAGCACAAATAAACCAATACATGAATCCATGACCACTGATACTACTCTGGTCCTCCAAACTCCTCTTTGTATCCAGTGTAATATGTACTACAGTATATCAGTAGGACACGTGCTCTCCCATCAATATAATTATATGCAACAATTACTGGTGTCATACAATCAAGCCAGCTACCAGTTTACCCAGGATGCCCCATTCACCCATCTTGTCCACTTCTCTAATCCCCTCAAATTTATGACTACACCATTGCTCAACAGACCTTGAGAGTTTTCCAACAGTCAGTAAGTCCCATGCATGCCCTTTCTCCCATGGAGTCCTTATCATCAATCTATCACTCATCAGATTGTCTTATCTTGCCTACCTTTGACCATTCCACAAAATGGTTTATAATAGACAACAAAAAATTTTTCCTACAATGGGCAAACAGAACAATAGCTGACAATCAGATCTTGTGGAAGAGACCCCTCCAGTCTCTGACAGGCACTGCAACTGTGAATGAGAAAATAAGAGTAACAGATAACTTTAACATTCAGAATCAATTCTGTTTACCCAGTCAAAATGTTTTCTTCCTCTGTGAGACCTCCATTTACTTGTGCCTCACCACTAATTGTACTGGCACCAATACACTGGTATACCTCAGCTCAAAAATTGACATTCCGTTGGGAAACCAGAGCCTTGTTGTTGCCATTAACACCTCTGTCCAACAACATAGACCCATGCATCTAATACCTCTGCTTATTGTTTTGGGAATCACTGCTGATACAGTGATAGGGTAGCAGGTCTATCTTCCTCCCTTGTCTCCTATTTCTCCCTCTCCCAACATCTTTCTGACAGCCTCTGTCATGTACCTGACTCCATTCTCACCTTACAAAACCAGACAGACTCCCTGGTGGCAGTGACCCTTCAAAAATCATAGAGATTCATATCTGCTTACCCCCAAGAAAGGTGGATTATGCATCTTCCTTAGGAAAGAATGTTGCTTTTAAAACTAGTCAGGTATTGTCTGAGATGAAGTCAAAAGACTGATAGGAGCGCTTTTAAAAATTAGCACCTGTATGACTCTTGGACCAACATTTAGGGCTGGGCCTCATGGCTTCTTCCACTAGCTGGACCTCTTGTCTTTATTATCCTATACTTTCTCTTTGGGCCATGCCTTATCAGACTTTTCACACAGTTTTTACAGGACCTTGTACAAGTAAACTTGTAGAAGGATCACTGTACAGGATCTTGTATAGGCAACAGGGAAATGCTGCCTCTGGCCGCTCTTCAAAACAGTCCTGCTCCACAAAACCTCTCTCCCAATTAAGCTATCGACATCATCTCATTTGTTATACCCAAAGAAGTCGTAAGAAACACAACCTACTTTCTTGTCCTTCTCTGTATTTTAAAAACAGTGTGAATGTCAAGACTGACCTGAGAAAGACCTTCACAATAAACATGCTGCCCTCTACAAACAACAAGAATCCAGTAAAATAACCATGTTGCCCTCAGCAAATAGAACTGATGGCCTTAATGAAATTTAGGATGGGACATAGAATCTCCTAGATGCCAGAATATCCAGCCGGGTCTACACATCTGCACTGATCATCCTTGGAACTTTGGCTCTACGTATTCTATTCATATTTCTAGAGATTATAAACCCCATCCCCAAACCCTACATTAATTTATCACTTCATCTAGACCACTTGCTGAAGTGACTCTGATTTCAGCCTGCCTCTACATAAATGGAATTAAATCCAGCCTTTTTCTCACTCTGGTGTTTCCTAATGCACTCCCTTTAACAGGACCTTGAGTAGACACAGACTTAAAAAAAGAGAAACTTAGAAAAATGATGGAAACCCTAAATGCCCAACAGAGGAAAAAAATGGAATCCATTAAATAGATTCAAACAGATATCCAAAAGATTTTAAAAACCCATTGAGAGTACAAGAAATGAATGTATGATGATGAGGAAAAAAAATACCGGACCTATAAGACAGGTTGATGGTTAGCAACCCACAAAAAGAAATATTTCTTAAAAATAGCAAGGAATCATGGGAAATCAAGCCAACAGCTTCAAGACAATGCAAAGAAGAACAGCATAAGATTGAAAGGAGTCAATGAGAAACCAGAGAAAGCATAAACAGCACACACACACACAAAAAAACTGTTCACAAAAGTAATGGCAGAAAACATCCAAAAATGGAAAAGAATTTGACATTCAGATAAGTGAGGCATACAGAGCTCCAATTAGTCATGACCAAAATACATCTACAACAAAGCATATAATAAGATCCTGGAATTTGGTACAAGAACAGAATATTACAGCTCTTAGATAAAAGAAACAAATCACCTATAAAGAAAAGTCCGTTAGAATCACAGCAGAATTTTTCACACAAACCCTTACATCAAAAACAACTTGAAGTGCAATATTTCACGTCCTAATAGAAAAGAATCTAACCAGGATTAATGAACCATGCAAAACCATCTTTCAAAATCAATGAAGTAGCATACTTCCATGACAAAGAACAATTGAAGAAATTCATGACCACTAAACCATCTGTACAAACTCTTCTAAAAGATATTTTAGAACAGATAAAAAGGCTACAATCCCATAAAAATCAATGAAAAGAAGCCACCAGACAGGGCAAGTAATCAAACAGAGGAGAAAGATGGGAAATCAACATCAGTACAATAATATGACAAGGACAAGTAAATACATATCAATTGTAACCATCATTGTAAATGATCTTAAACTCCAATTAAAAAAAGACTGACAGAATGGATCAAGTGACAAGATCCAATGATATGCTGCATAGAAGAAACACATTTAACTCAAAGCAAAATTCATAGACTGAAACTCAAAGAGTGAAAAACAGTACATTATGAGACAGGAATTCAGAAAAAGTATTGGTAGCTATTGCACACATAGACAATGTGAACTTCAAGCTAAGACTGATCAAAGTGACAAAGAATGTCACTATATAGATGTTAAGGGAAAATTCCAAGAAGAAGAGATCATGATCATAAATATATATGCACAGAATACTGGTCACACAGCTATATAAAACAAATATTAATGAATATGAAAAACCAGATAAGCACTAATGCAATTAGAATCCCACTGTCACAAATAGGTCAATTATATGAAAAAGTCAACAAATAAATATCAAAAGTGAACCAAAACTTAACAAATGGACTTAGTAGATGTCTAAAGATTGTTCCACCCCTGAACAGCAGAATATACATTCTTTCTCTGCAGTGCATGGTCTCCAAAATAGACCACATAATATCCTGTAGAACATGCTTAAGTAAATGCAAAGTAATTGAAATTATCACCGTACATTCTATCTAACCATAATGCAATGAAATAGAAAATCAGCGGCAAAAGAAAGCACAAATACTCCATACACATGAAAATTACATAGCACCCTCCTGAATGACCAACGGGTCACAAATGAAATTGAAGAAGAAATTAAACAATGTCTATAATTAGAGATAATACTGATACAATGTACTTGAACTTATGAAAAAGGCAATGAAAGCAGTCCTAAAAGGGAAATTTACAGTGGTGAATTTTCATGTCAGGAAAGTAGAACAAACTCAAATAAACAACCTAATGTTGAAGCTCAAATTTCTGGAAAAAGAAGAACAAGTCAAGGTCAAATCTTATATGACCAAAAAAAATTATAAACATCAGAGCAGAAATCAATGCAATTGAGACTTAAAAAAGCAATACGAAGAATCAATGAATCAAAGATTTAGTTCTTTGAAAGATTAAATGAAATTGACAAACCCCTAGGCAACCTTATCAAAAAAGTAAAGACTCGAATTTATGAAATTTGGAATGCAAAGGAATAAATCACAATGCAGCTTGCAGAAATCCAGAATATCATCAATACCTACTTCAAGAACTTTATTTTAAGGTGGGAAAACAACAAACAAACAGATTTCTAGATATACATGAATTACCAAAGCTGAATCAACAAGATATAAAAATTCTAAATAACCCAATATCAGTCAATGAAATTGAAAATTTAATTAAATCATACTAACGAAGAAAAGTCCAGGTCCTAATAGATTTACTGCTGAATTCTAAAAGAATTTTAGAGAAGATTTCCTGCCAATACTCTTCAAACTCTTTAATAAAATTGAAAGGAAAACAATACTCTCAAAGTAATTCCTGGAATCAAGCATTACCTTAAATCCAAGAGAAGAGAAAGATCCAACCAAAAAGAGAACTATAGGCCAATTTTCCTAATTAATATAGATGCAAAAGTCCTCAATAAGATACTGGCAAATAGAATGCAGCAAATCATCAAGAAGATTATACACCATTACAAAGTTGGATTCATTCCAGGGATGCAGGAATGGTTCAACATACAGAAATCAATAAATGTAATACACCATATCAATAGAGCCATAGACAAAAAACATATAATCCTCTCAACAGATGCAGAAAAAGCATTTGACAAAGTCAAACATTCATTCATGATTTAAAAAATAAAACCTTACAGATGGTCTTTATCTCAATCTGATAAAACCAACAGCCAACATCATACTAAATGGACAAAAACTGAAAGTTTTAACTCTAAAATCCGGAACAAGACAAGGATGTCCACTATCATCACTCCTATTGTATATAGTTCTAGAAGCATTAGCTTGTGCAGTTAGACAAGAGAGAGAAATAAAATAGGAAAGTAAGAAGTTAAATTATTGTTATTTTCAGATGACATGATACTTTACACAGAAGATCCCAGAAACTCCAGCAAAAGACTTCTAGATTTAATATCCAAATTTACTAGTGTAACTGGATACAAGGTCAATGGCAAAAAAGTCAGTAGCATTCCTGTACACAAGAAACAGATTCATTGAGAGAGAGAGAGTAACCACAGTTTTTTTTATTAGTATCAAAAAATGAAATACTTATGAATCAATCTCATGAAAGAAGTTAAAGATCTCTACATTTAAAACTACAGTACTTTGAAAAAGGAGATAAAAGAAGACATCAGAAAATGAAAATATATGGAATGAGCAGAGCAGGCTCCAGAAAGAGAAAGATCTGTGCCTCCTGGGAACCCATCATGTTGAGTCAGGGAGGATCCAACCAGAAGACAACTAGTTAGCCTTCCTGGTGAGTGGTGTGAGTGGCGTGGACTCCAAGAAGAGAAAGATCCATGCCTCCTGAGAACCCACCATGGTGGGTCAGGGAGGATCCAACCAGAAGACAACAAGCCAACCTTTCTGGTGAGTGGCACGAGCAGTGTGGACTCCAGAAAGAGAAACATCTACACCTCCTATGCACCTACCAGGGTGTGGACTGAGAATCAAGACTCCCCCCGCCACTTCCCCACTCCCTCATAAGTAACCTGCTGATTTGGAGGGCTGGCTAAGTTGATAGCAACTAAGGTACATAAAGCAACTAAATGCTTGTATTGTTTGGTTCACTTTGCAGGCCTGGAGTCAGCAGTCCGAGCATCTCTTGGAAGGATGACAGTACGCAATGTAGCAAATATGGGGGATTACCTTCTGTCTTGTCTTTGAGGCCCAATATTGCTCTCATTGTTTTGCTTTATTCTGATTAATTTTTTTGCTTTATTTCATATTATGTTTTGATTGGTTTTATTCTGTTTTGTTTTTGATTTAATTTTACTATACCTGATGGAATGGTCAACCATTGTGAAGATAACAAGATATACTATAGTAGTTATTGTTTTCCTAGTATCTTGCTTTGAAGTTCTGTACCAGTTCTACTGCTTTGTTTTGATTGACTTTGTTCTGTTTTGTTGGATTTTACTATCTTTAAAATAAAATTTAAAAAAAGAAAAGAAAATGGAAAAATATTCCCCACTCTTGGGTAGGAAGAATCAACATGGTAAAAATGGTCATACTTCCAACATTGTTAAACAGATTTAATGCAATGTCAATCAAAATAACAATAACATATCTAGCAGAATTAGAGATAACGGTTCTGAAATATATTTGGAACCAGAAGAGACCTAGAATAGCAAAAACATTTATGAGCAACGAATGCAAGGAAGAGTGCATCACAATTTCTGGCTTGAAATTACACTAAAAAGCTGCTGTGATAAAAACAGCATAATACTGTCAAAAAAAAAAGACTTGAAGATCAATGGAACAGATTAGAATACATAGAAACAAGTCCAAACACACTTAAAAAACTTCTCTTCAACAAAGTGTGCAAACACCCTCACTGAACAAAACATAGTCTCTTTAATAAATGTTGCTTGGTTGATGGGCATTTGAGTTGTTTCCAAGATTTACAAATTGTGCTGTTATAAATAGTACAGTGAAAGACTCCAGGAAAATTAAGTGGACTTACTTTTTAGTAATTTAAATTTATTTTAACTGATACATAAAAGTATAAAAGTTGTACATATTTATGAGTACCATGTGTTGTTCAGATATATGTATACACTGTATAATGTTTAATTCAGAGTAAATATCTGTCTCCTCCAAAGTTTGTCATTTCTTTATATTGAAAACATTCAAAATCCTACAGCCACCATACTGTGTGCATTGTACACCAGAACTTCTTGCTCCTGTCTAACTGTAACCGAGTACCCATTGATCATTTTTTTTTTATACCTACCTTTCTTACTCTCCCCACCCTCTGGAAACTATCTTTCTAATCTTGCCTCTCATGAAATCAACTTTTTTAGATTCCACATAAACGAGATTATGGAGTACTTGTCTTTCAGTGCCTGGCTAGTTCAATATAATGATCACCATACTGTTGCAAATGGGTGATTTTTAAGTAACCAAGGAAATACAGATTTCTGTTCTCTATGTTCATTTGAGATAGAGAGGAAAGGTTTGCTGGCATACGTATCTCAGTTTTAGACTCACAGATAAAAATAGCCCCCCAAAAGATTGATTCTTTAACAGAATGCAATTTCTTTCCAATAGGAAGCCTCCGAGAGTTAGGTTTTCCTCTGACTGCTCTCTTTTCTGACTCTAGCCACATACTGCAATTAATACATAGAGAAGTAAACATACTAAATTCTAGGTGAGTCCCAGTGGTTGGAAAGATAATGTACTCCAGGGAAAACAAGGAAGCAACTGGTACCTCCTTGGGAGAGACACAGGGGTTTTACAGTAATCCCAGCAAGTAACCAGATTTAAGAACAATTTGCCTGTTAAATATATCAACAAAGTACTGGAAAACAAGCCTCTGAAGTCTCCAGAAAGAAAGAATGTACAGAGAACCACATAAATATCTTCCCTCACCTGGAATTTCCCTTACAGAGCTAGTGAGAAGTTTGATGCTGGGTGATGGTCAACATCACTATGCCTATCTCTCTTTCCAAGCCAATCCCAGAAAGCCATCCTCATGGATAAGAGAAACCTGAGTTAAACCTGTTTCTTCTTTAGAGATTTAGGTTCCATGAACAGATCAGCCATACACTTTGTGACTGAGTTTGTTCTCCTGGGATTCCCTGGTTCCTGGAAGATACAAATTTCCCTCTTCACATTGTTCTTGGTGGTTTATGTTTCGACCTTGCTGGAAAATGGAGCCATTATCTGTGCAGTAAGATGTGACCCACGACTCCACACACCCATGTACTTTCTGCTTGGAAATTTTGCCTTCCTTGAGATCTGGTATGTTTCTTCCACTATTCCTAACATACTGGCCAACATGTTCTCCAAGACAAAGATCATCTCATTTTCTGGGTGTTTCTTTCAGTTCTATTTCTTCTTTTCACTAGGCACAGCTGAATGTCTCTTCCTGGCAGTAATGGCTTATGATCAGTGTTTGGCTATCTGCCGCCCTCTGCACTACCCCAGTCTCATGACCAGGAGACTCTGTTGCAAGCTGGTGTCCTTATGCTGGCTCACTGGATTCCTTGGATATTCAATACGTGTTTACTTCATCTCTCTACTCCCTTTTGTGGTTCTAATATCATTGATCATTTCTTGTGTTACATGGAGCCATTGGTGGCTTTGTCTTGTGCCCCAGCTCCCATTACTGAAACTATTTTTTATGCTCAGAGTTCCTTTGTACTCTTTTTCATTATTATGTATATCCTTAGATCCTATATTTTGCTACTTAGAGCTGTTTTTCAGGTCCCTTCTGCATCTGGGCAGTGGAAGGCCTTCTCCACCTATGGCTCTCACTTAGCTGTAGTGTCTCTTTTCTATGGAACAGTCATGATGATATATGTGAGCCCTACATATGGCATTCCCACTTTGATGCAGAAGATCATCACCATAGAATATTCAGTAATGACACCTCTCTTTAATCCTCTGATCTATAGTCTTTGTAATAAGGACATGAAACTTGCCCTGAGAACTGTCCTGTTTAGAAGGAGAGCTAGTAAGAATTCATAAGTCAAATGTGTCATCCTTACAGGTTCTGATGAAGTACAGGTTCTGGGTCTGTTAGACTTTCATTTAAGAAGTTTAAGCCCATATATTTCAAGTGAAAATGTTCCCAATTTAAATAAATTTTTGGTGCTTGCTACTTAAACCTTAAAGTACTGGACTTTTAACACCCACTGAAGCTTTTTTAAAGCTTGTCCTCATTGGAAATACAAAAGGGGTTGCTATCTGAGGCTCTGTTCTACTGAGATGCCCCATGATCCATCATCACTCATCTCCTTCATTACAAAACAATAAACCCAACTTTGTGCGATTATAGATAAGTTCCTGGTAGTCTCCACATGACAGGAGTCAATGATAGCAAAACATTCAGTATACAATAAGGCTTAGAAAATAGTTCCTAAATGGTTAAGATGTAACTCAGTGATAAAACACTTTCCAAGTGTGCACAAGGCACTGGGTTAAATCTCCAGAACTGTTCCCTCAAAAAACAAACAAACAAACAAAAAAGCAACTGTTTCTTTGAATTCTTTTTATTTACAATAAGTTTATTTTTAACTGATACATAGAAATGAAACTTGTGCATATTAATGGGCAATATGTGATGTTTTGACACATATGAATATTGTGTAAAATTTAAATCTAGGTAAACATATCCACTTATTTATCATTTTTTTATTGTTCTAATTGGGATCAAATTCAGGGCCTACCACATGCTAGAAAAGTGCTGTATCACTGAACTACATCACAGCTCTTTTTATTTTGAGAGTTTCATTAAGTTGCTGAGGTTTTCCTTGAACTTTCAGTCAGCCTCCTAAACAACTGGGGATACAGGCAAGAGCCATTACATCCAGCATTTATCATTTCTTTCTGGTGAAAATTTTCAGTATATTTTCTTCTACATTTTTGAAATGTACCATTCATTATTGTCTATAGTCACCATAGTGTGCAATAGCACTCCAGAAATTCTTGCTACTGTCTAACTGTAACTGACCATTTTTATTGCAAGAATTGTTTTACTTACAAAAATAACACATAGTTGTGGTGACAAATTCAAGCAATTTGGAAGTGAATAAAAATGACAGACTTTCCATTTTCACTCCCATTTTAAATTATTCTGTCTGATGGTCAATAATATTTCAATCCTATGTTCCCAACATATTATTTGTTTTCCAACATGAGCCCTCAGCTCTAGTCAGATCAGTCATGGTATTCTGCTCTCTATATTTATGCATATTTTCTTAGGTGGTTCTTTCAAGCTGGAGAGCTTCACATTATTTTCTGTCTTATACCTTAAGAAAGATAGTTAAGTAAATTCTTAAACTCTTACTTTGTAATGTAACTGACATCTTATAAGAATACTGGAAGGTTAGATGAAACGATTTATGTAAAGGCCAGTAAAAGACATATCAGAGGCTCTAAACCCAAATTTGTCCTCTTTCCTTCCTATCATTCAAACCTAACTGTGAAGCGTTTGCTGGTTATCTTTCAGACTATTGCTACATTTTTGAAGACCTATATATTTATTGGTTACATTTAACTGATGGATTTTTGTTTTTATTGTTGTCATTTGCCGGCTGCTTTTTTTGTTTGGTTGGGTTTTTTAGGGGGAGTGGTTGTGGTTTTGGTTTTGGTTTACATTTTTTTTTTGAGACAGGCTCTTTCTATATAGTACAGGCTGGCCTTGAACTCCAGCAATACTCCTTCCTTAGTCTCCTGAGTGCTGGGAGTACAGGCATGGACTACCATGCCTGACTCTTTAACTGATTTTAAAGCCAAGTTGGAATTATATTATATAAAGTATATATATATATATATATATATATATATATATATGGTGCCATTAGAGGGCTGGTTAGAGTAATCTTGGCATATCTTGCTTATTTTCTTATAGCTCTGTAACTTTGGGCAATATAAAATTTAACTGATGTTATTTTGAGTAACGAACACCCAGCTAAATTGGATTAACATAGTTCTATGTATGAATAAATGGATTAAATGAAGGCAGAAGATACCTCTTGGGTGTGAGTGGCACCAAATTATAGGCTAATCATCTGAATGAAATAAAAGAAAAATGAAGAAGGAAGGCTCACTTTTGTTTCTTAATAGAGCTCCAGTCTTCAACTTCACCTTCCATGTCTCCTGGCTTCCAGTGCAAATTCTTCAACCTTCCATTACAGACCTTTCAACCTCCTGATATGAACTCACACAGGACAGTACACTGAGCTACAGATATTTGACTTGATCCATCACACAAACAGCCCTTTTGCACTCCCACATCTGACTCTGCAGGCAATCATTGTAAGCCTAGCCTTTAAATCTTTATATATTTTTATACCTTGTATTAATCTGTTTCTCTAGTGAACACTAACTAATACAGGCAAGTTTCTTGAATGCTATGAACTTCAACCACTTCATTTGTAAATGAGATGATGATGATTATGATGATGATGATAATGATGAAGATGATGATAACAATACCTTTGTGGTGTTGAGTTCTCATATGATACATAGTGTCAATTTGAGAAGTCTAGAATCTTAACCAAATAACTCAACCATTCTACATCCTAGAGCATAGAGAACATGCCCTTACCACTCTAGGATGTGGTTCATAGTGTTAATATGAGAAGTTTAGAATTAACTAAGTGATTCACCAGGGGTCCAGGGTCCTTACTTGGTAAACATCATCAGCCTATTCAAGAGGTGGGCATGGAGATGCTGTGAGTTCTACATCCAATCTTGAGAGGGGAACCTGCTTACAGTATAAGGGAGGAAAACAGGCGAACAATCTTCTCTTTTGCTCTTGCTGATTTCTGTCTTTTGCCACTTTGAAATTTTTCCCCTGTGCCATATCACCATGTCTTGGAGCCAACTGATTATGGATTAAAACCTCCACAAACTGTGAACTAAATAAATTTGGTACCCAAGAATTGTGTTATTGCCATGACTATACCTGATCATGTGGTTCAAGAGTCTTTGGAAATGTCTTGTTGGAAGAGATTGGAAAGGTTCAGAGATATCACCTGAAAGAGTAAAGCTGGAAAAACAGGGCATGGTGGTGCACTCCTATAATCCCAGCACTTGGGAGGCAGACACAGGAGAATCATCTGCAAGTTCCAGACCAGCCTGGTCTACAAAGTGAACCCAAGGCCAGTCTGAACTGCATAGCAAGATCCTACCTCAAAAAAAAAAAAAGTAAAGAAAAAAAAGAAAAAGGTAGAGCTGGAATTCCTTAGGCTGTTCCATGCAGGAAATTCTAATCAGAGCTCAAAAGATAAGAAAACCAGAAAAGATCAGGCTCAGGAGGTTTCTGCTGAGAAAAGGACTGTATATGGTAGTTGGACTCCAAACAATGTGTTATGTCTTGGCAGAAAGTTCGCCTGAATTTTGCTCTTGTCTAAAGATTGTACCTAAGAATGAGATTAAGGATAATTGACTAATTAAAGTGGCAGAAGAAATTTAAAGGCAATTGAGTGTTGAGGCAGTGGCATGCTCAACATTGTTGGGGGCTTTTAACCAGATCTATGTTGAGAATCAAAAGCAAAGAGCCCAGTGGGATGACTTAAAACATTGCAAGTTTGCCCAGGAAGGAAGCTCCAGTAAAGCTATGGACTGCTAAGACAGAGCTAAGGAGAGCTCAATTGCTGAGAAGAAAGGGTGGATAAAAAGGTGATATGAGGGCATCACAGGAAGCAGTAAATCTCCACCCTTTGCAGACTCAAAACTGTGAAATATTGCTTTGAGGAGAAAGCTGCAGAGCACCATGTTCCAGAATGGCGACAGCTGCACCTTATTCCAGAATGGCAGAAACATAGAAAATTTGTTCTTCAGAATTTGATTCAGAGTGCCCAGTGATCCAGGCACTTGGCTTCTACAGTCAAGAGAAAAGGAAACCTGGCTACTGCTTCAGCTAACACCAGAGTTTGGCATCATCCATGTGGTTCTGATTTAAGGTGCATGCACAATGCAAGAGTTGTGGGGTGGGGTTAAGAAGGACTGGGAGGCCAGGTAGTGTGCCCCTGACAAAGAAGTATGTGAAATGTGAAACTGTGAAGATGAAGCCAAAGTTGTAGGAGACCCCAAAAGTTTGGAAAAGCCAGGGATGTGGATGTATAAAAACCATTCTAAGGAAGGAGCAA
This sequence comes from Dasyprocta punctata, assembly GCA_004363535.1. Classification (NCBI taxonomy): domain Eukaryota; kingdom Metazoa; phylum Chordata; class Mammalia; order Rodentia; family Dasyproctidae; genus Dasyprocta; species Dasyprocta punctata. The sequence continues at coordinate 3,894 of RJWM01026907.1, read as the reverse complement.
TCCAACCCAAGAGAGAATTCATGGGAGTCATAACCACTGGAAGTGCCATAGGGATAGAGCCACCCAAGCCTTTTGGAGATCATAACTTGTCATAGATTGCCTCAAATGTTTGCCCTGATGAAGCATGGACTTTCTTTGGTCCCATTCCTTTGTATCCCTGTTTGTAACTTTTAGAATGAAAATGTTTGTCTTGTGCCATTAAATGTTGGAAGTGTTTAACTTTCCATTTGTACAAGGGCTTGCAGCTAAGAGGTTGCCTTACATCTCAGAGGAAACTTGGGACTTGGATTTTTCAGCTGAAACTGTTAGAATTTCACAACACTTAGAGATGGACTAAATACCTTTTGCATAAAGTGATTTACATGAATCTTGGGGGGGATCTGGGATAGAATGTTATGCTTCTAATGTAATATAGTGTTGACAGACTTAATACTGGCTCTTAAGGATTGTTAAACTTGTGTTATAATATTCAAGTTGTGAAATGATAAGAATAAGCATGTCTTTGTATCTGGAGACTAGGTTAAAGAAATGTGTTCAGTTGTCAAGTTGACAAGGGGTGGATTATAATGGTTGATACATTGTGTGAACTTCAGAAACCTAGAAGCTTAACTAAGTAACTTTGAAATTCTACATCCTGTGATGTAGAGGACATGACCTTACTGCTCTAGGATGTTGCTGATTGTGTCAACTTGAGAGGTTTAGAAGTTAACTAAGAGATTCACCAGGGAGCCATGGTCCTTAATTTGTAAACAACCTGTATAAGAGAGGGCAAGAGACAGTCTGAGTTCTACAGGCACCCTGGGAGGGGGTAGCCTGCTTACAATATAAGGAAGAAAAAGAGACTTGCCTCCCCTTTTGCACTTGCTGATTTTGCTGTCTTCTGCCACCTTGAAGTGTTACCCTTGTATCATGCCACCCTGGTTTGGAGCCAGCTGATTATGAACTGAAACCTCTGCAAACTGTGAGCTAAATAAACCTTTACTTCCTTAAGTCTGAGGCATTGGGTACTTTGTCTAAACAATGATAGAAATTTAATCAAGACAATACTTATATATTTATGTATCTTGTATTAATCTGCTTCTCTGGTGAGCACTAACTGATACAGGCAAGTTTCCTGAATGCTGTGAACTTCAACCACATCATTTGTAAAATGGGATGATGATGATGATGATACTTTAGGGGTGCTGAATTCTTATGAGTCAGTAATCTAAAGCATTTAGAATTTTGCCTACATAATGGTAAAAATCAATATATTATCTAACAAGCAAAATGCTTTTTAATTCAACAAAATATAGTATCAAGGCCATAACTTAATTTCATTCCATCTAACAGGTACATTATGTTCCATTTTGTGAATATACCATAATTTACTAGTTACCCAATTAATGATACTATATTGGGTCTAATATTTTCCATTGAATAGAATGCTGCAATTAATTTTTTAGTATATTTTAGTACATCCACATTGATGTTTCATAGTTAGGAAGAATTATGGGACACAGGAAATGTGTATTTTTAATTATGAGAAGTATCGCTAAGTAAGATGCCTCCAAAATAGTGTGGAACAAATAATAGTAAGACAAGTAAATATCCAAATGCAAAAAAAAATGAAGTGTTACCTCACACAGTTTACTTGAAGTTTTACTTGCACACTTACCTCTGACTATACATAAAAAAATGATTCAAAATATGTCCAAAATCCCCCAAAGCTATAAAACTCTTAGAAGAAAATATAGAATTAAATCTTCAAGACCTTAGACTAGCCATTGGTGTCTTAGATATGAGAAGAAAACATAGAATTAAATCTTCAAGACCTTAGACTAGCCATTGGTGTCTTAGATATGACACCTAAAAAGCATAAACAAACAAGAGAAAATGGATGAATTAGAGTGTGAATTAAACATTTTTGTGCCTCAAAGGTCTGGGGATGTCGCTTGGTGGTAGAGCACTTGACTAGCATGAGAAGGCCATGGGGTTAATTCCCAGGATCACTAAAAAAAAAAAAAAAGGCAAATGACAACTACAGTGGTCTGAATGTTTATCACTCTCTCCAAATTCACACGTTGAAATTCTAACTCCCAGGATGATGATGTTGTGAGCTGAATTTACTGGGGTATGATCAGGTCATAAGAGTAGAGTCCTCAGGAATGGTATAATTGTCCTTATAAAATAGGCTTCAGTGGCCACCTCTGCCATGGAAACCCAGGTGAATAGGGCAAAGGAAGGAATCCCCTCCCATCACCATTTCCACTGGACTCAGGTGAATGGCATGGAAGAGGTCAGCCACTTCCATCAACTTCTGCTCCACAGGAACCCAGATAAACTGCACAAGGAGGCCCAGAGAACAGCCCCGCCTCTCACTCCTGTCACAACTGTGGTGGACTGCTCCAGAAAGCCCAAAGACCAGAGGAAATGCTGGCAAAACAGTGGAGTCTCAAGTAGGTTGCACAGGATGGACAGTTGGGACTAGTGGCATAAAAAATCTGAAACAAAAATAATACTACAAGCCAATGGGTGGTAAGTTACATGATCCAGCTTTGTGCCTGAGGACAAAGACACACTAAATAGAATCAGGTGGGTGGGGCCACCCCTCTTCTCCTTTTTTGTTGTTTTTGTTGCTGCTGCTGTAGTTGTTGTTGTTGCTGCTGCTGTTGTGGTTTGTTAGTGTCTTTGTTGTGTTTTGCTTTGTTATTGTATTTTTTCTTTCTTTACCTTTTTAATTTGTTTTTTTCTTTCACTTCACTCTTTTCTGAATAGCTGACAAGAACTCCAGTCAGAGAAAATTAATTCCATCACCCAAACCCATGACCAAGTTCAGATAATTCCTTGCTTACTCCTTCATGCTTTCTCTTCTACCCTCTCCTCTAGTTTCCCAAAGTTCGCATGACAATCTTCTGTCCTCCAGCCTTGCTTCATCTTTCTTTTCAGTTATCTTTGTTTTCTCCACTATTCTTAAATCTCTCCACCACAAGGCTAAACCATTTTACCAAGAGGAAGCATTGCAAATACAAACTCTGAATTTACAATCAGTTCTGTTATATAATTGTAGACTTTGCTTCTATGGTTTAAGGTACAAAATAACTACCACAGTTTGTCAGTTTCTAAAATGTATTTGATGTTACTGTACTTGCTAAATATACTACTTTAACTAGGATGCCATATCCACTGTAATCAGTTGTTCTTCCTTCTGTAACAATACTGGTAAGCTCTGGGGTAATCATCTCCCCATAGCCCAGCACCAAAAAACTGGCAACAGAGCCAAACAGATACCAACACCTCACTCTTAAATAATTAGGAAGTTATGATCTTGGAACAGACACAATCCAATAATCTCCTATACACTGAAGACATCCCTGAAGAACAGATTTCCCTAGAGTGAAATTGATACTAGTGATATAGCTGCCTCCTACAAAAATTTACAAAGATCAACACAGAAAACAAGATAGAAATTTTTGAAATAGAAAATGAGACAGCCGGGCATGGTGGCGCATGCCTTTAATCCCAGCACTTGGGAGGCTGAGGTAGGTGGAGCGTTGTGAGTTCGAGGCTGGCTTGGGCTACAGTGCAAGCGCAAGGCCGGCCTGAGCTACATAGTGCGACCCTGCCTCAAAAAACCAGGGCTGGGGAGTTTGGCTCAGCGACTTAAGCGCCTGCCCTGACAGGCACAAGGTTGTGAGTTCAATCCCCAGTGCCGCAAAAAAAAAAAAAAAAAAAAAAAAAAGATGAGACAAAGAAGCAAGATGCAGTCTCAAACTTCCAGCCCACCCAGCACAAGTACAGGAGACAGCAAGATAGAAGAAACTGGAAGACATACACCTGAAATTGCTAATATAATAGCAACCAAGGTAAAGAAACAAATTCATAAGGTTATAGGGAAATCAGATCAGAAATAAT